>PVJI01001704.1:0-169245 GCA_004026765.1 Micronycteris hirsuta
GAGCCAGTATGGTGGACGCGTGGATGGAACCGGGGTGGGGGGGGCAAGGGAGGGAGGTGGGGTTGGAGGGGGTGGGGGTACGGGAGGGGAGAGGATGCAGACAACTGTAATTGAAAAACAATAAAGTAATTATTAAAAAAAAAGACTACTTTAACAGGGGCCAGTTGATATCATTAGACGCTGTCTTTGTTGTGTATGAGGAAGACATTCCTGACCAACCATCAATAGAACATCTGTGAGGAATTGTTTATTGAATAGCATAGAGAGTTTGTACTGAGGCATCCACCCTCTGTTATTATCCCTTGTCACCAATTTCGCTAATTTTCAGCATGCTGCCTCTGAGATCAGTCTGTGGGTGTGAGAAAGCCTATGTAATAATCTGTCACATGGTCTTCACACTATAAAAAACACCAATAATAATGAAGGTTTCACTTTTAAAATACTTTCTTTTTCTGGATAAAACCATCAAAGTACTTGACACATGTACAGATCTGCCACAAAGTTATCCTGCATATACAGCTAAGGAAAGTGGGTCACAGAGTCTTCCAATGGCATTCCATAAGCACGCAGAAAATTCATGCAAAGCAAAGGCGAGCATGGGGGTCTGGATACCAAGTGCATTGTTTGTGGGCTTTTTGCCCCCTCTAGACTGTACTACAGCTTCCAATTTTAGGTGAAAGTATTTTGTTATAGTAGTTGGAACCTGCCAAAGAAATGTATAATACAGGTAATATATATAATATAATCTTAATAAACTGCATTACTCCTCTGCTAAAGGTACAGTAAGTCTTGTTCTGTGACTGTGGAAAATATTTCAGAATTTTTAAAAAGGTTGTGAGGGGTGAGATTCAGATGCAGCTTAAGTAATTACATTCCTGCACTATAGTAAGTTTATTGCCTTCAATAAGAGGATTTAAATATTGTGATGATTACTAAAAGTGGTTACTCCAGAACTTCCTTCTAAAGATAGTGCTAATAAGTTCTAGCTAGTGCTCTTTCACAAAAGTTATTACTGAAATGTAAAAATGCAGTTCTTATACTTTTAATGAAATATGACACTTTTTTAGGAAACCTAATAGAGTTTCTTGCAGAAAAGCCATTAATATCTTTCCAACAGAAAATATGATTCCCAAACTACACAGACCAGTGTACCAACTCTTGAGCCGCAGGCATTCAGTAGTTCACAGTTTGTTGTTCTCCTTCCGGGCAACAGATGGTAAACCATTAGTACATGTTGTATAGCTTTGGTCTCCCAGAAATTCATTTAATCACTCTTTTCTCCCCCTTTTAGCTCACTACTTAGATGCAGTCCGAGGTAAGATCTTTTTCCTCACTAGTTTTATAACAGAAAAATATTTTAGAGAGAAAATGTGCATGTGGAAAGGAAGGGTTGGTGATTTCTTTTTTTCCTTTCACTTTTGGCAATTCTAAATGTAATATTGTCAAGTTCATGCTATAATAGTCAGACTAAAAAGTAATTTGTTTTAACAACATCCAAGACTCATTTTTGCCGTAGTGTGTAATGGATGGATAAGCAGTTTTAAGAACTAGTTTTCCTTGCCTTTGAGTTGTCTGTGTGTGAGTGTAATGCATGCGGGTAATTATGAAATTAAGTAGGTTTAGGCAGAAAGTTGAATTTTTCTTTAACATAATAATATAGCTCTAAGTCCATGTACAGTGTCCTTACAAGGTTAGAGGAATTATTCCTGTATAAGTACTCCGTCATTCGTCCCTCCAGGGATCTGCCTTTCCTGGTGCCTTTTATTACCTCAGCCTCAGAAGGTTGACTACATTCCAAATGAGTCCTAAATTCTCTTCTCCTTTGTATATCCATGAGAATGGAATTAGATGAATGGAACTAGATATATTCCTTTCTTAAACCTATATATATTCATCTTATACCATGTCCTGAGGAATTACATGTATACACACAGTCATGTGCTGCATTATGATGTTTCAATGACAGACCAAATATACAACAGTAGTCCCAAAAGATTTTAATGCATCCGAAACATTCCTATCACCTAGTGATGTCAAAGCCATCATAATGTCATAGCACATATGTTACTCACTTAAACAAACCTACACAGCAAGCCATGTAAAATTATAACATGTACAATTACAGTAGTAGGCTGTACCATCTAGGTTTGTGTAAGTATACTCAGTGATGTTCTCACAACAACATTGCCTAATGACACATTTCGCAGAACGTATCCCCGTTTTTCAGCAGTTAGTGACTATGCGTGTATATACACACAACAGTTGGTATTCCCCATCTGTGGGTTTCCTATCCACAGATTCAACCAACCACCAATCGAATGTGTAGGGTGGGAAAAAAGTAGGTTTACAGTTGTTCATATGGAGAATAACACAATAATTAATAAATAATAATACAAGAATAAACTCTGTGTTTCGTGTACTCACAACTGTAAACCTACTTTTGGCCCACCCTGTATTAGGAAACAAAAATTCTAGAAAGTTGATTCCTAAACTTTGATTCCAGTATAACAACATTTACATAGGATTTACATAGTATTAGTAATCCAGACATGATTTAAAGTACATAGAAGAATGTGCATAGGTCACATGCAAATATAACGCCATTTTATATAAGGGACTTGGGCATCCTCAGTTTTTGGTACTGCTGGGGATCCTGGAACTAATTCTCCATGGATACCAAGGAACAAGTGTATATATAGTCTTTTCATGTTTTCTAACAGCCATCTGCCACGTCATTTTAAAGATTTTTTTCTTCCTCTGGTCTGTTGATAGGTGCTTCGAAAACCATTTGAAAGGAACACTGTGTTGCATTTACAGATTTAAAAACACAAAACTTCCTTTTGCCCTTTGTACTTATAGAATTTTCTTACAAAGAAAAAGGAAAAAATATTGACTGGACTAGCTCCAGTAAAATCAGATCTGGTCCTGTATTGCTACTGGGGAAATTTCCACAAGTTCTATGCCTTTATTACTATCTCTGTTCATCTTCCCACTGAGCAGTTGGTATATGCACAGTTGCCCTTTGGAACAGCCTAAGTCTGAACTACTGGTAGAAAGAGTAGGGCATCCCTGAGAAACGTAAAGTCTACACAGAGACCACTGCCAGTGTTTGTGGTTTATCAATGGGTAGAAGTCGTTTAAGTGGGCATAACAATTTTCTCTTCACTAAATGGATCCAGTTATCCTCTAGAATTCCAAAAGTCTAAATTTGGCAGGCATTAATTCCATAATCAATTGTCGAACACTTGCTACAGGCATAATATTATGCTAGCTTCCGAGAGAGATACCAGATAAGTTAAAAAAATCAATCTTTAGTCCTAAGATTAATATCAATCTTGCAGGAAAAAAACTGAATAGATGTAAAGCAACTGCAGCAATTTTTATGGCACCATATGGCCAAATGCTTAATGGTAAAGTCTAAACTGTATCCCACATACCGAAGTCCTAAAGTTGTACATCCCAAGAAAAAAATCCACACAGACCAGAAGTAGTTAGGGGATGTTTCTCTTCATAGAAACTGCTGCCTTTTCCCAACTTATTGGCCATGACTATATACAACACCATCCATCCAATTTTGATTGAGATGAGGAAATACATTTTTCAAAAAGAAACAGAAAACATGTTTTGTCTGCCTCACAGTTTTCCTCGTATCTAAACCAGAGGTTGGGAATTGGGGTTAGCATTAATAATGCTTAATTGGCTCTCCAAGGAAAAGCACAGCAGAGTAAGGGATAACAAGTTCCCTAGGAAGTTTAGGTAAGCAGGGAAGCTCCTCTTCCATTTATTCAACACCTCATCTGAATGGAGCGCAGATGATTCAGTGCTTCCCTATAGGGAGATAGAGCAGTGCCAGGCAATCTCACTCTGATGTCTCTGTGACTGTTACTCTGCTGTTGTTTCAGATGGCTGCCCGGGGCTTTGCTTCGGAAATGGGCGATGCACTCTGGATCAGAATGGTTGGCACTGTGTGTGTCAGGTGGGTTGGAGCGGGACAGGCTGCAACGTTGTCATGGAAATGCTTTGTGGAGATAACTTGGACAACGATGGAGGTAAGTCATTTATAAAATGTTCGTATAAGAAAGGAATAGCCCAGACTCTAGCACAGTAATGAGCAGTCTGGCCAAGACTGAAAACTAGGAATCCTTAGTATAAACAATATTGAGTTATATAAGATCATACTATTTTTTTAAATCTCAATTTCTTGAAAATGTACTATGATCAGGCAATACTCCAAACTCTTTGCATTCATGATATCTCATTTAATTCCCATACCAACACTAGGAGGGACAGGTACTATTTTCCCTATTTATAGATGGGAAAACTGATGCTTGGAACGGCAATGGTAAATGACATTTCCAAGGTCACACAACTAGAAAGTAACAGAACCAAGATTCCAATTCAGGGATATATGACTTGAGAGTCTGTTTTCATAACTACTATAACCACATAGCTTCCCATACCTATGGCATTTACTAGGAACCAAATTAAATCTGCATACCCACTTCCAAAATGTCAGATGCTACTGTAGCTTGCACTATATGGAATGTGAAATAGTTTTCTTTCTTGTTAGATATTTGGAGATTCCTCTTGTGTCTCTACCTTTTAATAACACTATATCTTTCAAAGGGCACAGCATCAACACAATTCACAGTAGAATTTTTATATTTAATTCAAGAGCTACAAACAAAGAAAAACTTAAATAAAATAAAAAGAGTTGTGCACGATGTTTCAAAAAGCTGTTTGTGGCCCTGACCAAGCAGTTCAGTTGGTTAGAATGTCATCCCATATACCAAAAGGATGCGGGTTTGATTCCTGGGCAGGACACACACCTAGATTTTGGGTTTGATCTTCAGTCAGGTTGCATATTGCAGGCAACCAGTCAATGTTTCTTTCCACCCTACCTCTCTCCAAATCAATAAACATATCCTCAGGTGAGGATTAAAAAATAAAATGAAATAAAAAGCCATATGTGGCTTCAAAGCCTCAAGGTAACCACTTTTACTTTAGTCAAGCAAACAAGATCGCCTTATACATTGTACAGTTGGATATCAAAACAGCTCAAATCACCTCTAAATGAGCCTCAAACAACAAATTCTTACTTTCCTATTACTTTCTACTCAAGAAGACATAAAGATAACAGAAAGCTTCCTTTCTCATTTTTGTGTAGTAGCTTAAAATCAAGTAGATTATTAAATTTGACTCCTCAGTTTTCTATACTGCTTAAACAATTATATACCGTATTTTTTGGACCATAAGACGCACCTAGGTTTTAGAGAAGGAAAATAAGAAAATCATTTTGAAGCAAAAAATGTGGTAAAATATTTAATAACATAAATAACATAATATTTCACCAATACAAGCCAGGTAAGCTACATTCAGACTATAAGACACACCTCCATTTTCCCCCAAATTTGAGGGGGACGGTGCATCTTATAGTCCAAAAAATAACAGTACCTTGTTGTTTGAATGCAAACGTGGAGTTTAAATCAGTAAGGTAGCAATCATAATTCATGCACCAAATTGGGTGTGACTTTCCTCCTTGACTTGTCCTGGCTAGTAGTTTACCTTAAAAAATTTTAAGACTTCATGAATTGTATGTGGAAGCAACTTTGTGGTTAAGAGCACAGGGCTTTGGAGATAGATTTTCTGGGTTGAAATACTAGCTCTGCTATGTACTTCCTGGCTGTATGATTTGGGAAAAGTTAATTCCTATCAACTATTCAAAAGATGATAAATTATACCACTCTTCCCCCTTCACTCACACATATAAACATACAATAAACTTAGGATAACAGACCATTTTCCGACAAGATTGTTTACCACCTATCTAAATTGAAGTTTTTGTTTGGGAAGCCAAGAGTGAGATTTTCAATTAAATGTTACACTAATCAATTATTTACTTGACATTTATGGTCCTCCAAGACTTATCTTTTCCTTCCTTTACTTCCTTATCATTATATGCCTCTTTACCTGGTGAGCCCTCTCCTCTATACTCTTCATTCAGTCTATCATTTTAGTCCCAACTCAAGCCATGTCTCTTGTGAAACCTCTGACATCCACCACCCCAGTCTCCCCTGGTGCTTATCACATGCACCATACAATCAAGCACTTAATTATATTCTGTCTATACGGTTTTCTTGTTGCATGTTAAGCGTGACCCAGAGTCCGTAGTTATATGCTCAATGTAATCACCGAAATATTAGCTTGCTTGTATTTGGGATTTATTCTGCATGAGGCACTATGCTGAGTCTTTTTTGTGAATTATTTCATTCAATCCCCATGAGGTAAAACTACTATTAACACTACTTTACAATTAGGAAACCGAGGTGCAGAGAAGTTAAATAAGTTGCTCAAGAATATACAACAAGGAAACGACAGAGCCAGGGTGCAAGCCTAGGCGGTCTGCCTCATTCCAAACAGGATTTGAGGTAGTAATAGAGATTTCTCCGTTGATATGTTGATTAAAAGGCTTATGCTCAGAAAATATATTAACATTCTATGTGATTACAATTTCTGACTCAATTAGGGTTGAGCCAAAATAAGTTTCCTGCTTTAATATAGTACAGCTTGATAAAAATAATTGAATATTTAATTATCAAGCATTTCTATGGCCTCAAGGTCACCTCAAGACAGCCAAAATGTTTAATGAATGAATCGATTAAATATTAATGGATTATTAATTCTCAATTGGTGGTATACATAGACACAAATGGTATAGAAGATTTTGCTGAATGTGTATTGACCTCTGAATATTTCTTTAAAATTGTGTATCTCATTGGAATCAAAGACCCCATTTGGGTTCGGTGTATTTTAATATTTTACTTTTTTTACAGCTTTTATTTTTATTGTATTTTTCCATTACCATTTAATCCCTTATGCCCCCCTCCCCTCCACAATCACCATACCGTTGTCCATGAGCCCTTTTTCCTTTTTGCTCAATGCCTCCAGCCTCATCCCTCCCCCACTTAGCTGCCATCCTGCTCCTGCTCTCTGTCTATGAGCCTGTCTCTATACAATCCCACTGCCAGCATCAGTGTATTTTTTTAAGATTTTATTTATTTATTTTCAGAAAGAGGAGAAGGGAGGGAGAAAGAGCAATGTATGGTTGCCTCTCACATGGCCCCCACCGGGGACCTGGCCCACAACCCAGGCATGTGCCCCGATGGGGAATCGAACCGGGACCCTCTGGTTCCTAGCCTGCGCTCAGTCCACTGAGCTACACCAGCCGGGCCAACATCAGTGTATTTTTATGATTGCTTCTTTAGGGAGTATGGTGTGGGGGTGGCTCCTTGACAGTTCCAATTACCATGTTTTCTCCTTTAGTAGGATTAAGATGATATTGATTGTAACTATAGATTCAACTTTGTCTTGAGAGGGGAAGATGGATGGATTAAATCACCTCTGAAAGCCCCATGACTAAGATTTTGGACAATAATTCTACTTTTATACTGTTTAAATATTATCCCTAAGAATACCTTAAATGTCCTTCATTTGCTATTTTCAGCTTCCAGCTATCCAGAGTGACTGGATTCATTTAGTTGACTATGACTAATGATTAATATTTGCATACTTGTTTGTGCATGTGTGTGTGTGTGTGTTAATTAAATCAGAAAGTGCTAATTGAACCTTTTAGGAAAATGTGGTCCTGACTTTTTAAATGTAATTCTTCAGAAATCGTCCCAATCAAACAAAAAACACTTTTAAGCAGTTGCTTCAAGTACCTGCTATCTGATTACTTCATAATATAGCTGATACTTAAAGAATGGCTGTGTTTTTTGCATTCTAATCAGCTCTGAATACTCATTAGTATTGCTGCTACTTCCTGCAGCTTTGACTTTAGTTACACTTTGATTCAATGCATTGTGACTCTTAGTAACTAATTGGGCTGCATTGAATATGTGGGTGACACAGCTGGTCTAGGAGCTCCCTAATAGCTCCTTGAAGAGTAAAAACAGAGCAGAGAACAAATAAACTTGGATTTTGAAATTAATATGCAAGAAAAGGAAAGGAATCTTACATATTATATATATAATATATATATAAACAAACTAATTACTATAGAAATCACAAACCAATCAGTCAAATGCCTTGACCTCATTTATCTACCGTGCACATAACACTGTGCATGGAGGAGGTGATTTAACATCATGGTGACCACATTTTCATGTGTTAATCGTGTGTCCTGATTTGGAGTTTGAAAGATATGATAGCCGCACGGTACATGCACATAAGAATTGACACGGGGGAAAAAGTTTAGAGATTGTGTTAACTTAATCAGAATAATAAAACAAAGACTAGTGAGAGCAAGCCAGAACTATCAGACAAAGAATATTTTAAAGCTATGATAATTGAAACAAAGTGGTTTTGATGTATGAGTAGACAAATTAGTATAACTGAATAAAAGCTCTGGAACATACCTCAGCACAAATATAAATTTAGTATGTAGTAAAACTAGCATCAAAAATTAGTGGGGAAAAGAAGCATCATGAAATAAATGGTGCTGAGACAAACATTAAAGAAAAAACCCTAGATTTTCAATTTATACCATATTCCAAAATATAAGATAAATAAAAGCATTCCAGCTGATTAATGAGTTAAAGGTACAAGAAAACTCAAACACAATTAGAAGAAAATGTCAGCGACAGATTTCAAAATGGGAAGGGATGTTAAACATAAAAAAGCAAGGAAAAAACCACAATAAGAAAAAAATGATAAACTGGGCTTCTGATTTCTTGATGTTGTTTGGCTAAGTTTATAGACCATCCAATATCTAACTACTTGGAGATATCACAATCGCCACTACCTGATATAGAGCCATTAGTCACATGTGACTATTTAAATTTAACTTAAACAACATTGAATATTCGGTTTCTCATGTGTACTAGCCACATCTCAAGTGCTCAGTATCACATGACGCTAGTGACTACAGTATTATACAGATCTAGAGCATTCCTGTCATTGGGAAAAGTTCTGTTGGATACCTCTGATTCAAATGTTTGACTCAAATGTTTTCCTTTAAGGCAAACATACAGTGTTGTGTACCCAGTGTTTCATTTATTCATTACTACTTTGTGCCAGGTATTAGGTCTGGCAATGAGAAGAAAATGACAAGCAAGAGAAGTTTCTGGCCCTGGACAGCACAGCTCAGTTTGTTGGAGCGTCATCCCTTAGATTTAAGGGTTGCCATTTGATTCCCAGTCAGGTCATGTACGAGAGGCTACCAATTGGTCTCTCTCTCTCTCTATCTCTCTATCTCTCTCTCTATCTCTCTATCTCTCTATCTCTATCTATCTCTATCTCTATATCTATCTATCTCTCAAAGTAATGAAAGAGCATCCTCTGGTAAGGATAAAAGAGAGAGAAGTTTCTGTCTTCTTGGAGCTTATGGCCTAGGAAGGAAAACAGATATTAAATAAGAAACCACATAAATAATTTTATATATACACCTGTAAAGAGTTCTGTACAATTTTTAGAGTGCTACAAACTTTTTTAGGGGGACCTAACCAAGTCTACATGACTAGGGAGGCCTCATATGAGTCAGGGGAAGAATGTTCTAGGCCAAGAAAATAGCATGTACAAATGGCCTGAGGTGGAAATATACTAGCCTCTTCTAGGAAGGAACAGCAAGTCATTGTGGCCGGCATACAATGAGTCAGGTAGAGATTGGTGGGTGATGAGAATATAAAGGTAGGCACTGACCATATCATGCAGTGCAGTGTGAATTTTATAAGATTGTCATCTATGAAACAAAGATTACATGTTATTCATACCAGGTATAGAAGAAGGATACTCTGGAAAAATTGTCAAGGAAATTTAAAAGATGCAGAATAAGAGTGTTTAATCCAAATGACCCTTTCCCCCGCTGATCTTTTAAGTAGTTGCCACATGTTTGTCCAAGCTTCCCTGGTATGAACTCACTCTTCCAGTGGTACACATTCATATGCACTGGTAGAATCAATAAGTTAATTGCCTAAAAGAGAATGATGTCCCAGGAATCATTCTTTGTAATAAGTCACCATTCATTAAGAACAATAGCTATTTGCAAGCCTGTTTTATGATGTTGTATTTCTAGATGTGGAAATCAGCACCATGGGTGAATTATGAACATATATAAGCTCATGGATCAATAAGCTTCATGTTCTGAATGTCACTAGCATGCTGCAGTGTTTAATAAAAAGGAAAATGAAATAGAAGGAACAGTGAATTGATAACATTTGCTCTGTTTAAGGAGTAGACACCCTCTCCACATTTACTTTTAAGATTTGGCATCAGCCCTAGCATCAGAAAGCATATTTCCAAGTATTGTCTTCTGACCATACCCCCTCATTTTCAAGCATCCATTTGTTAAAGGATCATTACGTCGTTAGAAGAGCCTAAGTTGCCACATGATTCCAGATACAAGTAAATGTTAGAAAATCTAAGCCCTGAAACTCATTTAACCACTCTGACTGGATCTGCCACATTATGAATCAACTAACTTGGCATCTGCCTACTTATAGATGGTGAAAAGAAATGAGATTATTGAAACAGCAATTTAAAGTGGGTAATAAAGATGTGATATCAACGAAGAATCTATTGATAACATATATTTTGATGCATTAGTTGGATAGTTATTAGCTCTAGGTAATTTACAAATGTCAGAGAAATAGAACTTTTAGGACATTCGAGTACATTTTTTTCATGCAATAAATATTTATCGCATGCTTACTTTGAGCCAGGCACTGTTCTAATTGTTGAGGAAATACAATGAATAAAAAAAAACTAAACCCACACTTTCATGGAGCTTACGTTCTAGTTATGAGAGGCAGACAATAAACCAGTTAAAAATAGTATGATAGAAGATAGTAAATGTGGTGAAGAAAAAAATGGTTTTTTTATTTTTTTAAAGATTTATTTTTATTTATTTTTAGAGAGAGGGGAAGGGAGGGAGAAAGAGAGGGAGAGAAACAGCAATGTATGGTTGCCTCTCACATGGCCCTCATGGGGACCTGGCCCGCAACCCAGGCATGTGCCCTGACTGGGAATCGAACCGGGACCGCTTGGTTCCCAGCCCGCGCTCAATCCACTGAGCTGCACCAGCCAGGGCATGAAGAAAAAAATTTTAAAGCAGGGGAAAAAAGGATAAGGGAGTATGGGAGAAGGGTGACATTTTAAATACGTGGTCAGAGAAAGCCTCACCAAAAGGTGGCATTTGAGTAAAGACTTAAAGGAGGCCAGTGGTGAGCCATGTTGCTATTGAAGAGAACATTCCAGGCATAGGAATGGCGGGAAGGAGGCTGCAGGTTAACAGGAGACAAGAGAGATAAGAGGGAGGAAGTGAAAAACCACACTGTGAGGAAGTAAGTCTGGTCAGTAAGTATTGTCAGGACAGGGTGGGGGGGTTGCTGTGAATGATGTGGAAAGCTATTGGTAGCAGGTGGGGACCAGGAGGACATGAATATTAGTGGCATAAAAACAATTCACTTTCCTTACAGAAAGAGTAGGTTGCATGCGGTTATAGCAATAACAGTGTTGTGAGCAGGTCAGATCCTGAGTGCACTTGAGCCTCTGTCACTTTCTTTTTACTAATCTAGCAAAATGCCAGGGTGAAAATCAGTCTGAATAGATGAAAAAATGAACTACAGGCTATTTTCAAAGGAAATAGAGTCATATTATCTTTAATGCATATAACAGCAACAACTAAGCGAACTGGAGTGCCGGGTAGGGGGCCCGCGGTGGTAAACATTTATGCATGATTTATCTGATTTATCAGTAGTCCATTGTTTATGGGTTTCTAAAATGCCTAAGATTTTGTTTAACTGAGTCATTGGAATAAGCAGCCCTTCAATTTCTTTTTCACTATTAATGTGCTTGGCAGACCCTCTAGTCTATAGATGCTTAAAAGGTTAAGCTTCAGTCCAGCCCTTGTCCACATGAGAACAAACTCGGAATTTGTCAAATTTAATGAAAAATGATTTACTGTGGCATTAGTGTCTATTTAGAGCTACTTAGGATCCTACCTCTCTGACAAACTATCCAAGCAGAGTTCGCAAAATGAATACATTCCAACAAACTGAATGTGCTACACAAAAGTTCATTGCCTTCTGGCCAGTGATAAAACAACTTCAATAGGAGTGAGTCTGAACATTTTAAGCTGCCACTGTAGACCATTGGCATCTACCCCCAGAACACTATCCCTAGACTCTCTTTTAGTCTTCACAGCCTGGAATCTGGTTAATAGCAGCAGCTAACATTTATCAAGACTGCTAGCTACATACTTAACACTGCGCTAAGCTCTTTGTGATTACTATAGCATGTGATCTTTACAACAACTGTATAGGGCAGGTATCTTTATTATTCTCATCTCGTAGGTGAGGAAACTCATCTACAAGAGAATCCAACAACTGGACTGATTTGTCCAGGATCCTATAGATTGTCAATGGCACAGTCACGATTAGATAGAATCAGAATAGTCTGGTTCCTTGATGGCAACCACGTCAAGTGTTTTAAATAGCTCCGTTAATTAGTCAGGTGCTTGGAAGTCTTGGAGCCTAGCGCAGTATTAGTAATACTTCTTGCAGGGGTGTCCAACCTGCGGCGCAACACGAAATCGTAAATGTACTTGAAACATTATGAAATTTTTTTGGTGATTATGTTTTGCAGTGTATTTAATGTGTGGGCCAAGACAACTCTTCTTCCAGTGTGGCCCCAAGGCGGGAAAAGGTCGGACTCCCCTGGTAGACGACGGTGATGAACATGTGATTTGTAGTGAGAACACTGGGTGTGACATGACTGCCATGTTTCTTCCAACTGTGCAACTACGTGTAGCCTTATTTGTAGAATGGAAATGAGAATGTTTACATAACAGGGTTTTTGCAGGGATTAGTTGAAATAATAATGTGCAAGTACCTAGTGTCATGCCTAGCAAATATTAACTAATTTATACATGTTTCCAAATCCTACCCTACCATGAATTAGCTGTCCATTTTTATCAACACGACGATATGGGTGCTGTTTCTGAAAAGATGCATATTTTCAAATTCATTTTAAGGATTAGGAAAATATGAGTTTTCCATATATCATATGTATTCCTTTTTTCAATCTTTCTTTCAACTAAGGGCACACATGTAGTAGGTAAAAGTTTAATAGTGAATGACTTGATCATGTACAGAAGAAACCAGGGTCCTTGATCATCACCCCTAACTGAGCCAGCTGGCATAGTCTCTAACTGGTTGGCAAAGCTGGGATCAGTGAATGCCATGTTTAGTCCTTTAAGACCATTTAACCTCCCTCTCTCTGGCTAGCTTTAATTTTGAAAGGGAACAGGCCCTAAAAGCAAAATCAGTTAATATTTGACATGCCCATATCTGACACCCTAAGCCTGGCTGTCAGGAGGGTGCCGCAGCTTCCATTTCGGGATAATGAAAGAGCCGTTAATAGCCGAAGGAAACCCACACATACAGTGTGACTGTCATTTGCACTTCCTTGTAACAGTCTAGACATACTGTATGAGCTGTTATCCAGTGTGATAATTGGTAAGTGGGACTTGGCCCATGTACTAGGCTTACCTATGAATTATTATTTGGAGGTTTCATGCTATTATTATTTGGGGGTCTGCTTGCTTGTGGACTTTCTACAGTCATCAGAAGTCTTGCTGTTCTCTCAGAAAACAGAGGTCTTAGATGGCCGACCCTTTATCATAGGCAGTTATTAAATATGAACCATTAGCTTGGAATTTATAGCACATAGCTAGATGAGAATGTGAGTCCCAATTTTGTGTTTAGTTTAGAATCCAGTTTTGAAAATCATGTGGGCATTGCTATTTATTCCGAATCTATTTCTTTTCACAAGTCAGTTAGAATTGTGTGGTTGACAGGTTGAAACCTGTGACTGCCCAATCTGATTATTACTAGTGCGTTTTTTACCGATTGAAAGATAAACGTGACTGCCCACTCAAACAGCAGTGTTTCATTGTGTAGTACATTGTGCGCCGATTCCAAACATCGGAGAACTCTTTTAATCAGCCTGACACTTTCGCCAGCTTCTCAGTGCACGCAGATGGCTAATTAGCGGAGTGTAGAGGTCTTGTGCTAACAGGGGCCTGAGACCCACGGATTGGTGAGAGCGGTGGTGGTGGCATCTAAGATGCAAAGAAAATCTGTTAATATAATTTGCTGAATGAGGAGAGAAAGGAGAGCAGAAGGGGACTTCTTCCTGAAATGAATCCACAGTAGTCATCAGTGAAAAAGAAATATATATGCAGAGAAGTGGAAATCAGGGCAGACATACACTGAACAAACAGGGAAGGCAAGAAAGAAGCAAACTGCATTTTAAATCAAAGTAGCGTCTATGGTACATGGAATTTGAAAGGACCGCATGTGGGGAAAAATATTTCCCGGGTGCCCTAGGGCTATTGTTCCAAAAGCCTACTCTCCTGGTGTTCCTGGCTTTCATTGCCCCCAGCTGTGGTACATCGCCCTCTGGCTCGGCGGGAGCAGCCCTGTGAGGCAGAGAGAGCAAGCACAGGAGCTGCATGAAACCAGTGCTAGGAACTTTCATCATCAGCCTCAGGAGCCTGGGCTCCGTCTGAACCTCCATATTCCACTGCATTCCAAGAAGATTAGCATCTCTGTATTTACTCTTGTTATGAAGTGTCCTTAATGCTCACTTAATCACTCTTTGGGTATAACTCTCTTACAACACTTCCTGCATTTTTAACTAGTACAAGTGAGCTAGCTGTTTTAGTCACCTGTTTCTCCTAGTAAGCTCTGAGCTCCCGAAAACAGGAAAAGGGTCTTTTTATAAAACTCTTTGCTTCCCTGAACACCTCATACAATCAGTTTCTTGCAACTGTCATAGTCTCAATAGTCTCCTCTTCTCTGGTTACCTATGTGTCCCACATCATTCCTCTACCAAAGAATGAAGCCTATCCCTGACCAGTGTGGCTCCATTGGTTGGGAATTGTTCTGCAAAGCGAAGCTTACCGGTACAATTCCCCATCAGCGCACGTGCCTGGGCTTCAGGTTCAGTCCCTGGTTGGGGTGTGTGCAGGAGGCAACCAATCAATGTTTTTCTCCCTCCCTTTCCTTCTCTCTAAAAATAAACAAGTACCCTGGCTGGTGTAGCTCAGTGGATTGAGCGCGGGCTGGGAACCAGAGGGTCCCGGTTCGATTCCCAGTCAGGGCACATGCCTGGGTTGACGGGCCAGGTCCCCGTGAGGGCCATGTGAGAGGCAACCATACATTGCTGTTTCTCTCCCTCTCTCTCTAAAAATAAATTAAAATGAAATCTTTTAAAAAATAAATAAATAAAAATAAACAAGTAAATTAAAAAAATAAACACTGAATGCTATTTAAAAAAAAAGAATGAAGCCTTTATGTGATTTTTTTCTTGGGATAACTAGATTCAGGAATCTGGAGTAAAAGGTAAAGGCCTAGGGAATGAAAGAGAGTGACTCATCACATTCATATACCTGAGGTTTAGTGGTGTTTGCATCAAATCCATAACTGCTATTAGGAACAAGTAAGCTCTAGTTGCTTCTACAAATTCCTTAAAAAGCACTTCTGAACCTTTAGTGTGCTTCAGAGTCACCCAGATTAAGTATGCATAATGCTGAGCTCTGAAGAAATTCCGATTCAATAGGCGGGGCTCCAGAATAGGCATCTTTACTAAAATCCCAGGTAACTGACTACACATTTGGAAATCGCTGCCCTGCTCTAGACACTTGGTCACTGTGAGAATACCAGTATCTATTTTGAGAATTACTAGTAGATAAAAATATTAGGAGAATTTTATAAAATTCCCAACAAAGTAAGGTTGGCAAGCATTTGTTAATTGCTTTCTCATCCTTGTCCATGGCGTGAGAAATCCAAAATAATTGTAAGGGAGAGTTGCTAGGCTGGAAGAGGGTCTTGCCGAAGAAAAAGGCAACTTCTAAAAAGTGCTGTCTCACAGATACTCCATCCAAGTGTTGAACAATGTAATACAGCCCCCAAATGCTAGCAGATTCAGGAAAGACGGATTCATAAACAAAAGTTTGAGTTTTACTGATTTGCCATATAAACTCAGAATGAGTGATAAGTTATTTGAAATGGAATTTCATAGATTCTAAACAAAAATACAAGCAGTTATCTTTGGCTGTAGTCTACATCTTTGTCCATTCGTGCCCATTTTAAACTCTGTTGCTTCTTTTGAAGCTAAATTGCAACACTATTTTTGTTTTCAGATGGTTTGACGGACTGTGTGGACCCCGATTGTTGTCAACAAAGCAACTGTTATGCAAGTCCTCTCTGCCAGGGCTCGCCAGACCCTCTCGACCTCATTCAGCAAAGCCAACCCCTCTTCGCTCAGCACACGTCAAGACTCTTCTATGATCGAATCAAATTCCTCATTGCCAAGGACAGCACTCATGCCGTCCCTCCAGAGGTTTCCTTTGACAGCAGGTATTTGTGTATTTATTTTACTCTTTAATGAACAGTGGTCATGTTTATCCTGAACTGTGAAAGGAAGATCTCTTCTAAAGATCAGGTTGCTTCCCATCCCACCCAGTCCACGCTGGTCTTTTTTAGACTTATCTGGAATGCCTAAGTCCTTACCGATTAGTTAAGGGAGAGAGCTCATTTCTGGAGATTCTGTGTCCTAAAAGATACACACAGCACACACGATGTGCATTATTTGTAGTGAAGTGTAGATGGGTGTTTTAACGACAAAAACAGATGGAAGTAAAATTTGCAAACTCATAGTTTAGCTTCTGCATCGATCCTTTGAAAACTTGAATTTCAAGAGCTAAACTGTAAGTTTTATTCTATGATGTAAACTTCTTTCCTTATGAAAGAGCTGGGTAAATTGGACTCCTAACATGAAATGGAAGACCTGTGAAAATCTTTCTATCAAAGTTCAAATGCATGGGTTGTCACTGAAGACCCGAGACCAAAGTCCAACTCGTTAGGTGAAGAATTTTTTTTAATTGCTTACTTATTTGAAGTATAATAATGTCAATTTGCTCATTGTTATTCTCGGCTTCATCTTCAGCAATGACATATTTTACTAATTAGCACTAGATGTAAGTAAGTCACCGAAGTCAACATTTCTAGTCTCTTAAATTTGTCCTCCTGTGTTCATTCCACCAGCGGATATTTCACTAGCTTCTACACTATTGCAAACAGGAGTGTAAAAAATAAACATGGAAACTATTTGTCCAGGAGCTTCTGTCCACACCCCACCCACTCAGTTACATCCTAGTGGGTGGTATCAGTCCCCAGGAAAAACTCAGTCAAGAGGCTATGTTGATATCACTGACAATCTAAGCAAACTAAAACTCACTTTTGGCCGACACACAGAAGAAAATGGGGAAAATATGCATGGAAATTTAAAATACTCAGTATCCTTCCCACAGATTGTGTACTAGAACTACTATTGAAATGTAAACTTTACTCATTACTTTTCTTACTGCGCAGCTCTGACCTTTTAGGTCTCTGACAGAACCCCAGACCAAAATGCCAGGCCATGATAACAAAGGCCTTTTCTTCCCAGGGATCTAGACAAAGCTTGTCTTCTTTCAAGAGTCTCAGCCATTCCCGTTTTGAAGCATTTCTCCCAGGTCGATAACAACCCTGGGGAAACTTTCTAGTGGGCTCCAGTCAAAGTCATTACTTAGGTGGTGGAGACTTATTTCATGCTCACCAGAGGAACAAAAGGAACCAAAAACAGCCATGGTTCCCATTTTCCTATATAAGGTAACAGTAGGTCATCCGCTCTGTAGCTTTTCCAGGCTTAGGGAGAAGTCAGTCCAAAAAGAAAAAACAGTAAAAGAAATAACAGCCTCGATGACAAGGAGCCTGTATTAAAAGACTCACTGAACTCAAGTAAAGCGAGAAAGTCAGGGCCTGAGAGAGACAAGAGACAAGTCATTATGACCCAGAGCTGGGCGTTTGAGCAGTAAACTTCAGAAAGCGAGAAGAAACTTCAACCCCTGCCGTTCAGCTTCATGCTTCAGCAGTGCTCGCTGTCCGCTCGCAGGGCGAGCAAACCTATTACTTGCAGAGGTGGTTAATGCCCTTCTCCTCCTCCCGGTTTGATGAGTTTTCTCCATTCTTTTGTAAAATGCTGCAAGTTATCATTTGGCTCTGCAAGTCACATTTGAATTCAGAATGACAGGTCTCCTCCATCCAGTGGTCTCAGTTATTACAGACATATCTAATCTGTCAGAAAAGATGCAGGCCTTTTCCAAGGAAAATAGTTGAGGACAAGCAGTCTAACTCTATTTCCTCGAAAAATCAACACATGCAATGTTACTCTGGGCAAAATATATCCAGCTCTGATCGCATATGTAAATAATAATAGTCACAGGCTCTTAATTCTACATAGTACATGTTAGCTTGCAGAGCACACAGACATGCATTATTTTCTTTTAACCTCACAATGTTTCTACAAAGTAGTATCTGCATCAGTGTATTTTATGTATGAGGAAACTGAGGTTCACAGAGAATAAATAACTTGCCAAAGCCAGCAAGTTTGGATTGTAGTAAATCTTGTAACTTTTCCATTATAGCACAGCTACCCAATTTCCACTTGTCCTTAAATAAGCCCGAGTGACTTGGATCTAGTTTATACTAGACAAATGGCATCTGGGTCAACACAAGAAATTTAGAAACCAAGTGATGTTTCTAAATCCAGTTCAATTTAATACATTTCAATGACATTATCTACAAACTTCAAACCCAGACTAGTGAACTTTTTGGTAGAACACAGTTGAATGACTGGTAAAGTGGGCCTTTTGCTACATGTAAATTGTTATTGAGCATTTACTATCTGTCAGGTCTTATACTAAGTTTTTACATATGCTACCTCATTTAATTGTACCAAAAAAACTCATATGGTACACAGTGCTACTGTCCCCACATTTCAGGTGAGAAAACAAGAACTGAGATGCCAGCTATGTCTTGTCTCAAGTTATAACCACCAAGTGTCATAGTCAAGATTTGAACCCAAGCAGACTGATACTGAGAGCTGACTCTAAACCACTAGGCTGAGCCACTTTGGCTACATAAAAGGCTAGGCTAGTGGACCTTAAAAAGACTTATGGCCCTAAGGCATCCCTGACTGTGCAGTGGTTCTCCTCACACAGATCTAGAACACTACGTGCCCTAATCAGGTGAAGCACTCCGCATGTTTGCATTTGCCGTGTAATTGAGAGATAGCTGGGTGAGCAGATGAAGAATGCATTGCCAAGGGGCTCATTTGCCTGCTGGCAAAACATGACCCACACAGATGACTCACTGCTGAGCATTGCCACCATCAGAAGGCCTTAGGGCTAAACACGGTGGCATACAGGGAACTAACTGTTGCAAGGACATGTAAAGGTTAAAGAACTGTTCATCCTTGTGCATCCAAGTGAGACTAGCCTTCCTTGTTCTGAATTTGCTGCACTGGCATGTGAAGCACACGGAATGTGTGCCCCTGTGCCCCGTGATGTGCACTGTCGCTGTGAACACGCACCCTGCCCACAGTGCAGTCTCTAATGAGTGCAACTCAATTACCGTTTTTTTGCTAAATACATTTTACCCTGTAGCCTGAGTGTCTTTCTTTTTTTTCAGCCTCCTCCAAACATGACTACACAGTAAAGCACATATTCTGCATGCTCTGTATGACTTATTACTTTTTAATAATGTAAATAGGTGAACAGAAACATTATTGATCTTCAGTGTCTAAGCATTTAATCACTATTAATAATGTAAAAGGTTTTTATAAATATGTAAAAACAAGAGTACATTAAACTAAATGACAGTAGTAATTTGCAAAGCCAGACATTTCACTCGCCATCACTAATGGAGAAGTGCATTTAAAAAACAAAACCCTACCAGGGTTAGTGAAACCGCTGACAGCAAGGTCTGGCCAAACTAATTTGTTTATTTTGCAGCCACGAGAGGCTGATCTCCACATCCATCCACGTCAAGTGTCGACATCAGAGATTGCTTAATTTCGGCCCACAGATGTATTTCATTTTTTCCAACATTTCGAAATTAGGAGGTCTAACAGAAAAATTGGAATGTCTTCCTTCTCTAGAAAATGTACAAAGTGTGGCATCTTCGGGCCCATGAGCATGGCATAGGTGCCCTGGAGCTGAGACCCAGCTGCTCCTCTAGATGGGATGTGACATGCCTCTCTGGCTCACTACTCGTTTCCCTGACACCTGGCTCACTTCCCTGGCTTTCAGTGTCATGCCTGGCCCTGGTGGCATTTGACTCTGTAATCTCTGGACTACACGGCTTCTATAGCAGTCCTTGGAAAGACCTCAAGTGTTTGCTTTTTTTCTTTCTGATCTATTTCCTTGAAAGTCTTTGGAAATCCAATCTTAACTTTTCGCTGAATTTTTGAACCTTTACTGTGTTGATTTAAGAAGAGAAAAAAGTTATCTCTGAACATGAACTATTATAGAAATCACATGAATGAAATTATATTTTCACCCTTAGTTTACTAGGGTATTTGCGTACACCTCAAGTTGGTACACAATAAGTTGGTGTACACTTTGCCTCACACCTTAGACTAACAGATTTCCCCAGGGCAGCAGATTTTAACCTACAGTAATCTTACATCCCATCAATCATGACTTCAGATAATCCAGGTCCCACCATGGTAAAAGCAAAATGTTCACTTTCTATGAGAAGGATGTGTATGTTGAGAAGCGTCTGACTATTGTGTTTATCACTTAGAATAAGCTTTAAGAACAAGTTAAAGATTTGAAGATTTGCAGCGATGCTGCAGGGCAGAATCACGGCAGCCTCTTGAGCCACTCCTGGCTGAATGCCTGCCCTCAGCTGAAAAGTTCTAAAGTTGGGACCAAACTTAGTACAGCATTAAGCACATAGCAGCGCTGTTAACAGGCTACAAAATGAAGAGGATAAGCAAGGTGATAGGTTTCTTCTACACAGTTTCTTTTACGCTGCTGCATTTCAGTTTCTTATACCACACCAGGATGTCCAATATTACCGTATTTTGCCATGTATCATGTGCACTCTTTTGCCCAAATTTTCGAGGGAAAAATAAGGGTGCACATTATATGTGGGTAGTACTAGTTCCATATCTATGTAAATGTTTTTAATTCTTTTATTTATGCTTATGCGTTCAAAGTGTAACTCTAGAAAGCAATAGCAATATCCATATGCAAAATAATGCCCTGGAATATGGTAATTAGTTTTGTTTCCAAATAAAAATAAATAAAAATTTGAATTAAAAAATTAAAAAGAAAGTTTTTTTTCCTGAAAGTTTGGGCCAAGAACGTGGGTGTGCTTTATATACAGCAAAATACGGTAGCTCTGAATGGTTTTAACTGCTCAATCTTAAATTCTGTGACGACAGGGACCAAGTCTTATTTGTTCTTTCCTTGTTTTGATTATCGCTGTGTAGCAAACTAAAACATGATAGACTGAAACAATTTTTATTATTATATTTTGTGATTCTGTGGGTCAGAAATTCAGACAGGGTAGAGCCAGGATGGCCTGTCTCTTCTCCGTGACGTCTGGGCTCTCAGCTGGGATAACTCATGTAGCAGGGGCTGGAACGGCTTGATAACAGCCAGGAATCACCCCTTCTACAGCAGACTCTTTACTTGGGCTTCACATTGGCATGTCAGCCAGCCTTGGGTTTGCCAGAGCTTTTATATTGTGGATCAGGGCTCCGAGACACAAGAAATGGAAGATGCAAGTCTCTTAAGGCCTGGGTCCAGAAGTATTAAAAGTCATATTTGTGCTATACGCTATTAGTCAAAGTAGTCACAGAGCGTGCCCGGATTCGAAAGAAAGGACATAACTCCCACCTCTTGATGACAGAAATATCAAAGAATCGGTGGCCATCTTTACCATAGCACTGTTTCCTCAGATCCTAAAACAGTACCTGGCAAAAAGTAGGAAAGAAAAATGAGTGAACGAGTGAGTGGCTTAGTTGTAGTGTTAGGGAAGTGCTCTTCTCATATTTGCTAAGGAAAGAATCATTCTGGTTACCTAGAGCACAAAGATGATATTAGGACCTCAAATAAATCAATTCCCAAATGTACAGCCAGACTAAAGGTAAGACTACTGTTCTCCAAATAGTGTAGGAACAAATTCTTAAAAGATGAAGTGATTACATACCATTAAGAAAGTATTCTTTAAAAAAAAAAAATGTATGAGGCATGTTACCACTGTCAGAGCCTGCCCGTAATTGACATCATTTATAACTTTGTATAAGCAGTAATCCTCTTTGCCTTCAGTGGGCTAGATAACCAAAATTTAGAACTGAGAGAAAATTAGAAAATAAAGAGCAATATCAGGAAGCCAGTGGGAAAACTGCCGTTACCTGGCTCACTTTGGTCTGCATCATTATTCTGTCTCATGAGAAAACCACAGATGAGCACCCCCAAACAAACCCAGATCCCACAAATGCCTTAAGCATTCAATTCTTGGCAAACTCTTACTTACTCAAGCCTTCCCTCTTTTTTACTGCACCCCACTCAATAATAAAATCTTGATTCAGTTTCCTGATTCTTCGTGATACCTGGTAACAGCCATAATTACTTATCATAACTTGTTTAATAAAACATGCTTTCCTGCACTTAGCTGAGCTGGGAATTTATACCATTTTATATCTTGTGAATAGCAAAGCGAGTTATTGCATTAAGACTGAGGTCACAGGGAAGGTTGCAAGAAGATGGTTATTGCCTCAGAAGCTGCTGCTATTGAGTACAGACAGGGCTTAAGAATAACCATACTTGACAGATACTAATTATTGCTTTTTTTAAATATGTATTTTATTGAAATGTTAGTGTTTCCAGAGTAACTGGGGACTTTACCTCAAGAAGAGATACCAAAGTCCTCTGCTATCCCTAATGTAGCATAATATCCTGAATCAAGTCATTTTTAATGAAATTATCATGATATGTGTTCACTCCTTTATTCAGCAAATATTTCTTGACTACCCATTCTGTGCTAGGAACCGTGCAGATGGGGGTAAACAAAAGAAATAGGGTCCTCTTATTCACCGAACTCCCCTTACATCTAATGGCAGACAGTCAAAATATCAAGTAAATACATAAATAATTAAATTAATTACAAATGGCAATAAATTCTGTGGATTATGGGACATCGGTTTTCTAAGGAAGCTTGGAGCTCATCAACTAAGGTGTCTCAAGTTCAACTGCTCTGATGAGGGCAAACAGGTAACCTAAATGGCTGTAAGACAAGACATTGTAGCAAATGAGGCAATGTCATTGAACAATTACAGAAGTGAGACTGGTTTTCAGCAGTAACTCAGAGATGGAACCAATTGATTCAGGTGAGCAAGAAGCGCTACTGAAATTGACACACACAGGAGACTATTAGTGACTTACGAGAAAAATACAAAGCTTATTTAGACAGTGAGGAGCATAACTGTTTGCAAGAAGTTTCACCCTTTGACATTTGGGGCTATAAATAATTTTTCTGCACTGTAAAAGGTTTTTATTAAGCAGATGAGTTCAAGGGAAAAACAATCATTTTAAAAATTCCCATTTACCACAATGAAAAAATTCCTATTAACGATGTTCTGGTGTCATTTCTAATGATAGATGTGACAGTTTCATTCAAGATAATGCAAATTGGGAAAGATTAATAATTTCACTCTGCAGATTGATGAACATTCCAATGTTTACTTGGTTCATTTATTCATTCAGTGATGGGCACTGCCCTAGGCTCCGGGCTACAGCCGACAGGGTGGCTTCCCCATAGTCTAGTGAGGAAGACTGGCAATAATGAAAAAAAGCAAATTCCAGGTAATACTGTCAAGTGAGATAAAGAACAGTTAGGGACAAAGAGTGACCATTTTAGAGTGCTTCAGGGAAGCCTCTCTGGGAGGCAACACTGGAGCAGAGACCTCATAGCATTCATCCCTATGTTAATGAACTCGGCATGACTGCCACCTGGACCCTTATGCAATACATTGTCACATAAGCCACAGTCTGGCAGTGACTTTTAGGTGCCCACTGAGTTAAGACTCCACAGCATTGTGTGAAATGGAAGGTAAGACAAACCTTTCAAGGAATTACTGCATATTGGTTACTATGATAGATTTTAGTGGTAAATGAATGGGGTGCCCGTCTTCCAGGACTGCCTTGAGAAAATTTGAATACCTCAGGCAAACTGAGTAGCCTCTTAAAAGAGAAATCAGCAACAATCATAAACTGTTAGTCATGAAAAGAAACAAAATAAGAGAGCTTGATCAATTAGTGTCAAACCTAAAAGAGGTCAAATGCATAGAAACCACTTACTGATTTGGAATGATGAAAAAGAAGAGGCAAGAAAAGCTTTTATTTTAGAATATTTATAAGGAAACACAATGTTCTTACAGTATGCAAGCATTCATGGAATTACCAATTTCATCTATGAACAGGTAACTCCCAGAAGGTCTATAACATAATTATTTGTGATTTTGCTGAAGCACAAATGTGAATCTATATGCTTTGTGTTTAACTTTTTCCTGAATCTGTTAGTTAAGGACCTCTAAGTCTATTTGCTAGTGGCAGATTTTTGTGCATTTTTCATCTAGGAACATGGAAAACATTATAGCAGGTACACAACAAGGGGCTGATAAACACACACTACAACAATTGCTGAATAAATTGAATAAACTAAGGACCAGGGGAAGCTCTTTCTAAGGCATCATTATCCACAACTCTGTCTTGTGTTCACCTTTCTTTCTAAGGGGATGCACTGCACATGACCTGCCCACATTCGGGAAAGGAATCTGAGTGTGACTCGGCTCAGCCGTGGTTCCTTGTGATTCATGGTTCCTTTGTCTTCCTGTGTTGCTTTTCCTGAGCAACTGCCTTTGCTTTTTGCTTCTGCAGTTGTCCTAAGTGAGATGGTTGCTACTTGCTAATGAAGCACTTTGATCTCGTTTATATGAAAGGTGTTACGTGTGTGAAGACGGGATCTCCTTATTTTTCAGACAACTGCTTTTTCTAATGCTGTAGTTCAGGAAACACATGTTCAGGACACATTTAAAAACTTACAAATTGCTGAAGGTTCCAAGATTCATAGTGCTGACTAGCTTCTGAAATCAGCAGTCAACACCTAAAGGTACCAAAAAGAAAGAATGTGTGACTTTCACTTCTTTGCAGATGCTCTTAAACCAGGGTGCCAAAGTCATTTTAACCGGGGGCCACATCAGCCTCGTGGTTGCCTTCAAAGGGCCGAATATAATTTTAGGACTGTATAAATGTAACTACTCCGTAACCGTTAAGCGAGAGCTCGGCGCTGTCACCGGGTAGAAACAAGGTGCCAGGCCGGATAAAACAAGGTGGAGGGCCGGATTCGGGCTGTGGGCCTTGTGTTTGCCACCTGTGTTAAGCAAAGAAAAATAAAAAGAAATCAGAGCACAAATCTTCTTTAAAAAGCTGTTCAATTGATTATTTGTGATATTTGGAAACTCAGAAGTTCTGAGATGCTTAATAATTGTGATTAGTAATACCAGTAGCTATCTACAACTTATCTCCATGTGAACAGGTACTTCCTAATATTTTATCCATCTTACTGCTCAATTAGGATTGAAATTTGAAAGGCTCGAATCCTTATTACCTACTACTTAGCCATATAGTTTGCTTGCAGTGTCTCTAGCTGGGTCTATCATCTAAATGTATCCCTAGAGAGGGCAGAATTAATGCATGTTTGGGGAGAAAGAATGAATGATATGTTATAGCTCATCTCCACTATACACCCTTCACATAGAAAGTGCTCAGCAGTTGATAAATGTCTACAAGATGTCCTTTGGATGGCATCATCTTTGTAGATGAGCATTTTCTTTTCATTTGTGGCCACATTTTCTACATCTTAAGGAAGATCTGTGTACAGTTCAGGCCCGTTAGTGTCCAGGTTAAAAGCCTTCCACCACTCCACCACTTGCTTAGCTGTGTTATCTTGAGCAATTTTTTAACCTCTCTGAATCAGTTTCGTCATTTTTGAAACAGGGCTAATGGTTGTACCAACTCAGGATTATATCAGTATTAAATGAAATAAGATAAGGAAATTGCCTGCCATAGCACCTGACTCATATGTGCTTAATAAATATTTATACAAATATATACATATATTATATGTACTTAATAAATATCAGGATGTATAATCAAATATAATTTGAAAAGTCAGTTCTAAATGTGATCCTTTTAACATTATTTTTTTAAACTTATTTCTTGATTTGAGAGAGAGAAAGAAAGAGAAAGAAACATCAATCTGTTGTTTCATCCATCCATCCATCCATGCACCCATTGATTGATTCTATGTGCCCTGACCAGGGATCAAACCCTACAACCTTGGTGTATTAGAACTGACTGAACTAATCAGCCAGGGCAAAAGACAGTCTTTTTATTGGGTTACTTTATCGTTACAGTGTCTTTGTGAGGTGATTGAGGATAGGACGAGGAAGAAGTGTTATTTTCACTTTCCATAAGGAACAGATGAGATCAATAATTCTGTTTTCTTAGGAAAAGCCATAACGTTGATTACTAGCAAGCCAGAGCTAGAACCAGTGTGGACAGAGTTAGGGCAACTTTTTTCCTCTGCGAAGGGAAGAGTCATCCATGGTTAGGCTACAGCCAACAAGACAGACTTTCCCTATATTTAATGACTTCGTTATTTGAAGGGCAGACTCACAGAAAAGTGAAAGGAAAGGTTAATGAGGCTACCAAATCCCCATAAGGCTGATTACAAAGATAAACCGTTTGCATAATGTATAAAACAGGCAAAAACAGAACAAATCAAAAAAAGAGCCAAAAAAAAAAAAAACCCAAACTTGAGACTATTTAAGAGTTGCAAGGGCTTATAGGACAAATATTTCAGGATTCAAATTCTGGACAAAAATAAACATGTGTCTAAATGAAGGAAACTGGCACTTAGTCCTGAAAATGTGACTGTGTCGTCAGTTTTCTTATTGCTTCAAAACACTTGATCTTTTTCCCATTACTTTGGGGATCTCAGGCATCCAAAGCAAGCCTACTTTTGACAAGCAATTACCAGGGCAGATGGGAAAATAGCCACCCTACCTCAGGGTGACTGCCCCCATTTTGTTTTACTTGAAACATCACTAGCCATGAGGAAAATAATTCTGTTTAAAAAGCTATCTGCATTTTCAATAGCACCACCTGTCCTAGAGTCCTAGAATGTTGATGGGTAGTGCTCCCAGCTGCTTTTAATGTTACCCATTTGGTAGGTATTATTTATTTGGGCTAGTGACCAACTGAGTAGGATTAAATCAGCCTGCTCTATTTAAGTAAAAACTAATGAGATGTTATTGGGTTTGTATATGAACATTCACTGCATTTGCATTTCAGAACATGAAAACAGGCTTATGCTATAACATTAAATGTTTTCATGGGACTGTGCTAGCTTAGATAGCATATGTCAAAAAGCCAGCATCAGTTGTGTGGAAACCCCCCAAATATCTGAATATTAGAACCCTCAAGTGTCTATAAATTATGAAATACCAAATTGTAATTATACAGGAATATAAAGGAATAATGGGGTAACTCTTCATAAATTAAGCATTTGAAGAGGACTATTCATTCGTTCCTCCCAGTCACAGTGGTGCTATCGAATTCCCTGAAGTAGTCAATTATCAAACAAAACTCTCATGATGAGAAAGTCCTAATGCACAAGCCATTTTGCTGGCTTCTAATAAATGAACTGCAAGGCATCTGTCACACAGGAACCTCAAAGTAGTCTCTGAAACCCTTGAAGCAGGGCTGTGAGGATAGGTTGCAAGTATCTCACAACTTCATACAAAAATATTTGACTGGATATCCTCCGAAGCTTTCTTGAGCATGTGCTGTGTATGCCAGACACTGGGAAGGATGCAGAGAGGCAAATCACATAGTCCTTGCCACAAAGTGACTATCGAATAAGGGCAGACAGATAAGGAACTTACCCAAGACTGACTGTGCTAAGTGCAATAATATGGATACGAGCACTGTCTAATGAGAATAATAGGGGTGGGGAAGAAAATGTCACTTATTTGGGACAAACCAGGATAAAACATTTTTCCATTTTATAATCACTGGAGTTGAAGAGGCCCTGCAGTTCATCTTGTAGTCCAAATGCCACTTTGTCATTACAGTTCAACGTGACTCCCCAAAGTACAGTTTTGCAAACCATTCCCACAAGGTTTGCATGGAAGAGTTAAAAAAATCATTACTTACAGATTTCATAATGGTGAGACTGTGAACCAGTTGGTGACTTGCCTGCCTTTGTATGGTTTATGCCCCCTGCCTCCTCAGTTCATACATTTTATTTATTTGTTTTGGAGAGAGGGGGAGGGAGGGAGAAAGAGAGGGAGACAAACATCGATGTGTGAGAGAAACATCAATTGTCTAATGCACACACCCCAACTGGGCACTAACCCGCAACCCAGGCATATGCCCTGACTAGGAGTCGAACTGGCAACCTTTCACTTTGCGGGACTGTGTCAGCCAGGGCACTTCATACATTTTAATTGGCAGATTATATACTGGTCTTGCTTTCCCTACAATAGTGGTTGTCAGACTGAGACACTTGAGAGGGGCAGCCTGTTTTAGCAAGGCTTCTAGGTGACCTGGTACATGATCAAGTTTGAGAACCAGTGAACTATATGAGAGAAAGATGACCAGAAAGGACTGAGGACCAACACCACAGTCCCAAAATCACACTCTAAAGAGAAGATTATTTACTCGTTGCATTTTGGTGGTGGGGGGAGGTGGCGGTAAGAGGGCACCCTAACAACCACTCCAGTATTTGTATTCCGGTAGGGTCCTGAGAAGCTGCAGTGCTTTAGACGTAATGACACAACCTACAACCTATAATAAGCCAGCAGGAGAAGATGTCAGGAGAATCATCAAACCACACCTTGTATGCACAGTTTTCTGTTCCTTAGAGACTTAAACCGAATGCCAGCTCATAGAGGAATTTACAGGGCAGGATTCCGAAGTGAGCGGAGGACTCACGTGGCCTCGCCCAGCCCAGTCCTTCTCAATGCTATCTTGATGAGAGCTGTCACCTGTGGAAAGGATTCCTTTCATCTGTTTCTATGGAGAAAACCACCTAGCCTGCCCATCTGATGCTAGATCCCCTGCTGGCCAAATCCTCGAATTTAAATGTAACCCTTCAATAGTTGCTTAGGCTCACGTTAGCCACAAAAGCAAATCGCTATAACTTCCCCAGCCCTGAGCCTAATTTCCTTAAGAAAGATTTTAATCAGAAACACAACGCAGTAAATTACATCTTCTTTCAGCAATTTAGTTTTCAGCCTTGTTTTTCAAAGCAACTTTTGTGCTTGAGGTTAATGTTTTTGCCTGAGGTGTTGAATGAACATTGGAAATTTGACACAGAAGACAAAAGACAACAAATAAGGGAAGAGGAGAATGGAACCAAGAGTTTATTGAAGGCTGGGGATAATTTGACTATGCCATGAAAATAGCACATACAGAATGAATTAGACCTTTTGCATCAGAACTGTAACAAGCTGCTTGTTAGTTAAATAAGGCTCTCAGTAAAGTGTATTCTGCCTTTCATTTCCCATGATGCCCTGTTCTTCAGACCAAGCTCCAAACACCAAGAGGATTTAGCATTTAGGTAAAGGGAGAAGCAATTCCTTTAGGGTTTCTGCTTTAGCGTAGGGACAAGCAGACAGCTTGGCAACAACCTGTACTCTCCAGAGAACAGGAAAAGAGACACTCGTGGGGGTGATTTTTCCCCATACGTGTTTTTAAAGTCACACTTGACATGTCCACCCAAGTTCAAGTTCTCATGCTATAACCCACAGCAGCAGGGAGAGGTTCTTGTTTTTAAAGATTGAAGAAAGCAATGCATCTCATCCATGTCAGAATTGAAGAAGGACACCCCCAGGCAAAGATGGACTGCCGCTGAGTGTACACGAACATATACACATCAACACAAAAGACAGTCACGCAGGTCCTTGAAGGGTTCAGACTCATGTTGAGGGTGGTTTGATGTGGCAACACTTCAAGAGCTCAAGATGATTCCCCAAGACAGACCAAGTATGGTTGCCTCATGTAGACAGCAATTTGAGGAAGCCAGAGACTGTAGGAGGGGTGACAGGGAGGTACCACAATGGGAATGATGAAAAGCACAGAAAGCAGGATTGTAGCACTCACTAGCAAGGCCAGACCCCGCCATATACATCTCAGTACTTCAGCAGGTGGGGGGATGCAAAAAAAAACCACAATAAAGATGAAAAAAAAGATGAACTATACAAGCTGCCTTGGGTATAAGAAGCATAATCAGAACAGATTGTACAAATGGGGCAGAAACTACATTTTAGTGGCTGTGTGGATCAGGAGAAATAAAGCAGAAAATGGAGTTCAGAAGCTGGGAGTTCACTGGCAGCTGAGTGAACAAGTGGCACAATACACCGTACTTGCCAAGAATGGATGAAGGTTCCCTAAGGGCCGTCCGAGGTGGGAGGAACCCAGGGAAGCAAGTGGAGTCCGAGCTTTCTTTTTGGAAATGGAGAGTTTGCCCGTGTAGTGCCAATCAAGATCACTGCAAATTTAAGAAGAATTCTTTAGTACTGTCCCAAAATTTAGACAGCTTACACTGGTATGGGATGACTGATGTTGGTCAAAGATTGCAGTACTAGTAACCCAGGAATAAAAGGAGCTAAGAGTTATTCTTGTGAAAAATGGATGGCACGGAGGGTGTAAATAATGGGAGCAAATGCAGCAAGATACAGGGAATCGTAGAACATTTAAAAGCTAGTGCATTACAAAGAGAGTCCAGTGCTGATAAATGTAGAATAATAAGTTTTATGGGGCTTCATCATATGCTGGGAGTTGGTGTGGATCATAATATACGAGGAATCAAAAAAGTAGGGGAGTTAAAAGACATGTCTGAGCATTATTTATGAGTGATGAAGAATGAAATGAATGAGAAGAACAGGTAGATAATGTCTGGAATAATGATGACTTTGATGTGTTGTTATCACACAAATCTGTGTGCTTCATAAAATATGAGGAATACTAAAGAGCAGAAGGGTCAAAAGACAAGTCTACTCAGAATGAGATACAGAATGAAGGAAAAGAAGAGTACAAGAGAAATGCACAGAATAATGATGACTTTTAAGAGACTTGCACTCACCAGCCTGGCCCTTCATAAATATAAGCTGTATAGAAAATGAAAGAGAGGCAAAGAAAAGAGACGGGTCTGTGTCCATCATAAAATATGAGGAAATAATGCCAGCGAGGCTTGACAAAATAAAAACAAAAACAATTGAGCCCAGTACAGCTGTGGGAACACATGATGTCTAGATTAATGTGAACAAATAAAATGAGTGAGTATAGAATTGTCTTGGCAATAGGGAAGCAGCGATGACCTAGGTAGGCATTATTATTGTTGCGAAGGCCACCTAGTTAACTGGTAGAGTCTTGACAAGTTCGCAATTACCTCCCACCACACTCCCCAAAAGGCCATCAGCCCCTAAGGCTCAGGAAGCAATGTTTAACTGATTTTCAAATGCTGTGGCCTCACTAACAACAGGCTCTTCTCAGTCCCTCTGCCTCCAATCCTTGTGTAGTTTGCAGGAGATTTTCTCACCTTGTTTACACTTAATCTATACCCAGCTTGTCAAATTTTGCTTTGTAAAGACCTTCAAAATGTTACTGCATCAAACTGGAGTCACCCTTTTATTTTCATTTCTTGTTACATAGGACCTAGAACCTGGGATCAGATCTGTCAGGCTTAGCACCAGTACACAGTGACTTTCGATTGTCTTCTCTATTAGAACAAATGGGATTTCAAAATCTCCCCAAAAGACACTGGGGGGATCAAACAAGACAAAGCAAGTGGCAACATGCCATTTCCTTGCCATTCAGAGCCATGACTTAAATAAAATTCCCAACTCATGGGAAAGAAAGCCGCTGATCTACATCAGAACTAATAATGTTGGTCTGCGAACTCAACGTACAAAAACACTGAGCAACATTTATGCTAGCTTTCACTGCGTAATACTTAAGGTTTGTAGTTTGTGCTGTGGGAAGGCCTTAAGTAATGCAGGCTAAATCTTATTGGTACAGCATATCCAGTTCCTCTGATTGCAATAGAATTTAGTAATGAAGTTTATTAGCTATAGCATATAAAACAAGGCTTGGCTGGTAACTGTCTTTTGCTTTTTCACAGATTTTTTTTTCTTTTCTTTCATTCAGATCATCTTTGTGACCGTGGGTCTTTAGATACATGGCCTTGGATTGCTGGTTCTGTTTGAATAATGTCTAATGCCAGGGTGAATTTATTATGGTTAGTTTGGAAAGCCATGTTTGCCTAAATAACACAGCCCCTTTTAATCCAAGAGTTAGCTTCCCTGGATACCCTGAATCCCACTTAGTGAGAAAACCAACATCGATGTCCTAGGAAAAACCATTGACCTTGCCCAACCTTCCTCAACCCTACCAGCTCCAGCTATAAAAATGCACATCGTAGAGCTCAGGGCTGCCAAGACTAGGATTGGACTCCAGGGAACCACCCCCCCATCCCCTGCCGCTGCCCAGTAACTGAGGAGTAGTGAAAAAATCTTTGTTGGGATTTGCCCCTGCACCCTCACTGCCAAGCTCCTGAAATTTGTTACAGCTCCTTAGCCAGGCTAGAGCTGAAAGTATCGTGGACTGTGTCCCTGGAAGAACAGCCCTGGTTTAAGAAGTAGTTTAACTGAATCCCACTCTTTGGTAAAGATGAAACTCATTTGTTTAAAGGGAAAACCTCCTGAAAGACTTCAGTTAGGCAAGAGAAATAGTGTACTATAGTCAGGGACCATGTCTCTTTTGCAGAGTTTAACTTGTAAAATTCGCCAAACTAGGTATACTTTTTTTTTAAAAAAAAGATTGTTATTCCAGAAAAGAAGATTGGCAATATGTATTAAGAACCTTAAACAATGTTTACACCTATGTATGTAAATGCATAGAGAATGCTCGTAACAAAATGCTACTGCTGATCACTTCTGGGGCGAAGAGCAGGAACTGGAGGGAGGCAGTCTGCAGGGACTGCCGTCATCTCCACGGTGTATTTATGGATTAAGTACTATAATTAATTTTAATTTTAATAACAGAAAAATATTCTCCCACAACTAGGCCTGCCTCCCAAGGAAATAATAAGAAATTCAATGCAGAAAAAAAAAATCAAGAAACAATGAAATGTCTACAAATAGGGAATGGCTTAAACAAGTTAAGGAATAGTATTTTAAGGCTATTTAATAACAAAATGCTATATTAAGGAATTTCTCATTACATTAGACAGTTTTAATAATATACTGTTAACTTAAAAATATCAGGATACAGAACTATACCAAGTATCATCTCAATTTTGACAGGTAAAAAAGGTATATATACCCTCCCTCACATGTTATTAGTACTTACTATTGGTTGGTGAATTGTTTGCTTTGTTAGACTTGACTGTTTTGCAAAGTTTCTCCAACTTGGCTTCTAGAATCTAGTTTCAACATGCTTTTATATTTGTCTTTGATCTTGTGTTGCAGGCGTGCCTGTGTGATTCGAGGCCAAGTGGTGGCCGTAGATGGAACCCCACTAGTGGGGGTGAATGTTAGTTTCTTGCACCACAGTGATTATGGGTTTACCATCAGCCGGCAAGACGGAAGGTAGGTCAATATTGCTTCTGACGATTGTGGGGGCCAAGTACTGACTTCTAAACCTGAATGAAACCGGACCTCGGGGGATATAATGTTTGTAAGTCCATCTTCTAGCTGTATCTCAAAAAGTCACTGGTGACATTTATTTCCTATATTCCCCACCTAAATCTAACCAAATTTGTCTTCTAACCCTGTACTCATACTCTCAAACCTTCTTGAAAGCATAGCCATATGGGAAATTTTCTAGCCTTCATGTAATTCCATTTATAAATACAGCTTCAACATCGAGTGAGACGACTCAGGTAACAAAGAGGGAGCCCTGGAACACTGACGCTGTCCTTCCGTGATAGCCTGAAAGCACTATAGGGATGAATGTGTCTAAAACGCTTCTTCCAAAAGTATACAATTCAGCAACATTAAGACATATTTCAAAAATGTGTCCTTCCTAGACTGCCTCTTTTACTAGTGGCTGTAAGTGGTTGACAAGCATCGTCAGCCTAACCAATTCCCTTGGTGTCTGTCTAACCACAGTGATTTCACCTTCAGCACCAACCACAAGGCTGCTGCTCTCTAAGGGCTTCTCAAGGTTCTCTGAGACCTGGGAAGCAAGACCACTAGGCAAAATCTTTTCCACCTGAAGAAACATTTGCTCACAAAGAAATTTTGTTGCTGTCGTTTAGACACACATTTGTTCAGAATAGTTGCGCCAATAGGTCCATGTGTCCAGCTTAAAGGCACCTATTTATGACTCATAGGAACATTGTAATAATGGCTTTGAGGTGCCCTAGTCTCCAGATGGCTACCCTTGAAATGGCATACTCATAATAAGCCACTTCAGTACTCACATAAAGAGACCTACCTATTGGTTTGGAGCTTAATCACTGTGAGAAACTCTCTCATTTCAAGAACCTACGATCAATTCCTAACCACTTTGGAATTGTTAATTGTTCAACTAGGGCTATGCTGAATTAATTTTTTCAACTGCTTGTCAATAAAATGCTTATAAAATAATTAGTTAAAGAAGATAATACGAGAGAGTTTTAACCTACATGGTAAAACAAACTGTTGTTAAGACTTTAGTAAATCACATGGATTTTTACATAAATTATATTACTTATTAACTAGCCATCTATTCATTATAATAAGCACAGTAGAACTACTTTGGATACAGATAGTCTGAAAAAATATATATATATACACACACACTCTACACACTCACACATATATGTTGCTTATACATGTATACATCAGTGTATTTCCTTTCAAATGTTCCATAATCGGCTTACTAGTAATTCAAATAGACCCTTCTCCCAATTAGATTGAATGAGGGAATTTCGGTAGTTCACTCACCAGTAACTAGTACACAAAACTGGCTTCTCCCTTGCCAGCATGTTCCACCATGTTGCAGAAAGTGAGAAATGGATTATTTCTTTAAATAGGATATGCCCTCAGGGACATTTGACTTCTCATGAAGAACTGATAGGCCCTCGGGGTTTTTTTTAGCTTGTACGCAAAGGTTTCAGCGAATTATTTGATATTCACAAGAGAATGTAAAAGAAACTTGATGTCTAAAAGTCTAACACTTTGTTTGCAGTTTATAAAAAACATTAAAAAAGGACATTTTGTGTGTTTTTAGTTTTAATTAAAATGCCAAACCCTCCTCCCTGAGCTCACTGTGGGAACTAGGTTTATGTAGATGACAGATACTAGTTAGAGTCCCCTCTGGCAGTAACTCTCCCCTCAGGCTCCACAAAGGGTGTCAGCATTCAAAATATGTGCCCCAAATGCCAACCAGACTGTCCTGTTGTCATGTCTTAGACATAAAATGACAGTGTGATGAGAGTTTCCATTTACATGTCTCCCCTTGTTGCTACCTCAGATTGCGTAAGTACATTTCAGAAGTAGCATAACATAAGGAAGCTAGACCTAAGGGCAAAAGGATCATAGAAAGGCTGAGATGAGCCTTTAGGTACCTAGTAGGACAGAGTGTGATATACAAGTTGCTGTGAGACATTCGAGACCTTCTGTCTCCAATTCTCAATCCCACTGGTCTGCCACTGCACCTGTAGTTCCCACCAGAGAGATCACTTCTTTGGGTTAAGCTATCGATTCTCGCAAAGTCCCTGTTAAATGTAAATACGTTGTGTGGCACATGGAAATAATTACCTCCATTATCATCCATTTGCACAAATTAACTGACAACTTTCCCTAGAGAACCAGAAAAAGTCTAGGTCGTGAGACCAAAATGATGTATAAAAAGTGGAGGGAAAGATGGGAGTGGACTACAGGGCCCCCTGAAAGTAAGAAAAGAATAGATATACAGATTGTGAGGGGCCAAAGAATCATAAAGGGAAAAAAGGATAGTTCTAAAGAAAAAGCAGATATATGTATATCTATTGTATGCCAAGCAGTTACATGAATGTCATTCTGTTTCATCCTCACAACACTGTATGAGCTAGGAATCATTATTATCACCCTTCCCATTTGGCAGATGAGAAAACGTATCCAAATGAACACAGCTAATAAGGGTAGAGCCTGAAAGTTGAACCCAAGTAATCGGGCTCTTATCTTCTGTGATTTAAAACCTTCAACTTAGCCCTGGCGGGTGTAGCTCAGTGGATAGAGCGCGGGCTGGGAACTACAGGGTCCCGGTTCGATTCCCCGTCAGGGCACATGCCTGGGTTGCGGGCCGGGTCCCCAGTGAGGGTCATGTGAGAGGCAACCATACATTGCTGTTTCTCTCCCTCTCTGTCTCCCTCCCTTCCCCTCTCTGTAAAATAAATAAATAAAATCTTTAAAATAAAATAAAACCTTCAACTTAGAGAGCAGGTGCTCAGTTAAAGTGTTGAAAGAAAACGGTTTATAAATATTTCAGCTAGTGATAAGCCAAATAGATGCTTCTTGAGAAGCCTTAAAGGTCTCAAAAAGTTTCCTGGGAAAGCTGTAAGATGGAGAGAGGGTTCCCTCAGATTCTCCTCAAGGAAGTCTGTTCACTTAGGATGCTGCAAGGCACAGGCAAGCATTTGCACAGGCTTCAGTACTCTGCCATCTAGCCATAGAGCTGGTCTCACCTACCAGGGATTGACAACAGCCTCCAAACTAATGTGTCCTCTCCCTTGGGTCTTTTATTCTCTCTCTCTCCCCACCCCTCTCTACTTTATAGCCTGTTCTTTAAAAAAAAATTTATTGTTGTTCAAGCACAGTTGTCTCCATTTTCACACCACCACTTTCCCCCCACCCCACCGATCCCCACCTCCCACCCTCAATCCTGCCCTCTTTCGCTTTCTCCAGGGGTCCTTTATACTTGTTCCTTGACAATCCTTCCCGTCTTTCCCCCATTATCCCCTCCCCCTCCCCTCTGGTTACTGTTGGTTTGTTCTTTATTTCCATGTCTCTGGTTCTATTTTGTTTGCTTGTTTGTTTTGTTGATTGGGTTCTACTTATAGGTGAGATCATATGGTATTTGTCTTTCACCACATGGCTTACTTCACTTAGCACAATGCTCTCCAGTTCCATCTATGCTGTCGCAAGGGTAGGAGTTCCTTCTTTCTTTCTGCTGCATAGTATTCCATTGTGTAAATGTACCACTGTTTTTTGATCCCCTCATTTACTGATGGGCACTTGGGTTGCTTCCAGCACTTGGCTATTGTAAATGTGCTGCTATGGACATTGGGGTGCATAGGTTCTTTTGGATTGGTGTTTCGGGGTTCTTAGGGTATAATCCCAGCAGTGGAATTGCTGGGTCAAAAGGCAGTTCCATTTTTGGTTTTCTGAGTAAATTCCATACTGTTTTTCACAGTGGCTGCACCAGTCTGCATTCCCACCAACAGTGCAGTAAGGTTCCCTTTTCTCCACAACCTCGCCAGCATTTGTTTATTGATTTGTTATGATGGCCATTAACACAGGTGTGAGGTGGTATCTCATTGTGGTTTTAATTTGCATCTCTCTGATGGCTAATGATGTTGAGCATCCTTTCATATGTCTCTGGGCCCTCTGTATGTTCTCTTTCGGGAAGTGTTTGTTCAGGTCCTTTGCCCATTTTTTAATTGGGTTGTTTGTCTTTCTGGAGTGAAGTCATGTTCATTGTCTATATATTTCAGAGATCAAACCCTTGTCTGAGGTATCATTGGCAAATATGTTTTCCCATACAATTGGTTCCTTTTTCATTTTTTTAAAGATTTTATTTATTTATTTTCAAAGAGAGGGGAAGGGAAGGAGAAAGAGAGGGAGAGAAACATCAATGTGTGGTTGCCTCTCACATGGCCCTCACTGGGAACCTGGCCCGCAACCCAGGCATGTGCCCTGACTGGGGATCGAACCGGCGACTCTTTGGTTCACAGCCCACGCTCAATCCACTGAGCTACACCAGCCAGGCTCCTTTTTCATTTTGCTGATGTTTTCTTTAGCTGTGCAGAAGCTTTTTATTTTGATGAAGTCCCATTTGTTTATTCTTTCCTTTATGTCCCTTGCTCTAGGGGACATATCAGTGAAAATATTGCTGCATAGAATATCGGACATTTTCCTGCCTATATTCTTCTCTAGGACTTTTATGGTATAGCTTATTCTTCATAACCCATTACAATAGAGATCATTTGTTGTGAGGAAAATTGTAAGGAATTAATCATTTTGAGAGCAGTTTATTTGGCATTGGAATGGTTCACATGGGTTTTTGGCCACAGATCCACCTTCCACCTCCATGGCATGAGTTAATAAGACTGTGTTTACTGTATATAACAGGTAGATGGGAAGAGGAGAAATTAGTCTGAGTTCTCCAGGGAAACAATACTGGTAAGAGAAAGGAGAGAAAGAGGGAGACCTCAAGGAATTGGCTTATGTGATGGTAAGGATTAGTAAATCCAAACACTAGGGAAGGCTGACAGACTGGAATTTCAAGGAAAAGAGTTGATACTACCTCTGCAGTCTTGAGACAAAATCCCTCCCTTCTCAGAGAAACTTCAGTTTATTTCTGAAGGTATTTCACCTACTTGAATGAGACACTCCCACATTATCAAGGGTAATCTCCTTTAGTTAAATTTACCTAACCATAGATATTAACCACATCTACAAATTACCTTGGCTGCAACACCTAGATTAGTGTTTGATTTAATACCTGGATACAGTGGCCCAGTCAAGTTGACACAGAAAACTAACCATCACAGGAAACCTAGGGGAAGTTCCCTAGAAAACTTAAAAACCAGTGTCTAGATACGGAGATCATCAAATGCTGGCCTAGAGTTCATCTGAACTACAAGAGAAAACATCTATACATTTAATAGATCAGTACCTCTGATTTGAGAAGAAAGTTAACATTTCTTAAGTACCTAATATATACCTGATTCTTAAGTGTTCATGCCACTTACTCATTTACAGTAGTAGCTGAGTGACAGATCATATTAACCCATTTTACTAATGAGGAAACTTACACTCATGGACATTAAATAACTAACTAGTCCAAAGACACAAAGTTAGTATAGCAGAGCTGGGATTTGAACCCAAGTGCATATGAGGTCAAAACCACATTTTGACCTCATACACACAAGACCACTGCAAAACAAGTAGTCTGCCCTGTCTGCTTAATCTTTCTAGAAGTAAGAATGATTCCCAGCTATATATGTTCTTGTTTGGAGTTTATTTTTGTGGGATTTTGTTGTTGTTTGCTTGCATTTGTTTTTGTTTTCAAATAAATAAGCACTTCAGTTTTAAGGAGTCAAGAATAAAGTTTCGACGAAGCAGATGAACTTGCCCAAGGACACAGAGTTAAGTCACTGTAGAATGCGAAGTAGAGGAAAGATCTCTTGACAAGTAATCTTGGATTTTCCCCACTGTACTTGCCTTAAACTGTTCCTGTATTATCATGAATTCAGCCTCTCTCTCTCTTAAACCATAAGTGGCTTGGGCTTTCTTTTTTTAGTACAAACCGTGCAGTTCCTCAAATCCTCTTTTTGGAAAGTGCCTTAATATTACAGCTCCTTAACTGGAAAGGCAACATTAAACTCTACAGTATTAGCCATCCTTTATTACTGCCCATTTATCTTTGCCTGGAAGATTTCTGCAACAAGACACCATTGGTAATACGATGATAAATACAATAAATGTCATATGAAAGGAGTGGTGAGAAATCCATAATTAACCTGGTTACCTCTCAGGGTATTTTATCATTAAAAAAGTGTTTTACAGAAAGAAGTCTTTTAATACAGGAATGACATACATCTCGTGTGGATTTAAGTTGCCTTGAATATTAAGGCGCATCATATTGCCCTCTATCCATTTGTAAGTTATAATGATAATTTATCATTATCTTACTCTGACATAGTATTTTATGCTTTTTGAATGCTTTCAAGCACATTTTCTCAAAGACATCATTATGCTCGAAAGAAAAGGTAGAACAATCCAGTGCAGAATAAACTGAACCCTGAGTGTTATGCTCCAATGCAAGAGTCATGTCAGAGATGCTCTTGCAGGAGAGGCCGTCTTGCCTTGTCAGAGATACGGAGGGAGCTGTCAGCGGGGATGGACAGGTCCCATTACAGGCCGTCTTACAAAAGACCATGAGGCTTTCTGGAGGGAACCAGAAATCCTAAATCTAGAGTTCAAGTGCAATCAAGAACCAAAGTGGGTAGCCAGATGTGAAGGGTTCAGGCATGGCATTGTTCAAGCAAATTTCAGTGAATGACTCCTCTACCGGCATCTTTCTCCAAAGGCCACCGCAAAGACACTGTCAGGCTTCTGACACTATGTTTGTGATCCTGAACCAGATATTTAACGTTTTGGCTTCTTATTTTTCTTGAGTTGCATTATAAGAATTTGAGGGGGGATGAATAATGCATGAGGTTAAAGGTGCTGCTGAATGTTGAAGTGGTCATCTTTCAGTTCCCTCTAGCACAAAGGGTGGCAGTGATATTAGAGTTGGCTTCACAGAAATACATGTGGTAGTTTTGCTTAAAATAGTACTAAATTGGGCTACTTAAGCCAGTCAGAGAAGGAAAAATGCCTTATGATCTCACTTATATGTGGAATCTAATGAACAAAATAAGCTGACGAACAAAATAGAAACAGAAGCGTGGTCACAAGGAGCAGACTGGCAGCTGTCAGAGGGGAGGGGAGAGGGGGACTGGATGAAAGAAGGTGAAGGGAGCAGCCAAAGAACATATGTGCATGGCCCATGGACACAGACAATGGTGTGGGGATGGCCAGGGGAAGGGGGGGCAAGGGTGGGGAGGAGGTAGACGAGGGGGAATGGGGACATCTGTAATACTGTAAACAATAAAAATAGTATTAACTTAGCTTACAAGTTCAGGGTTAATATCAACTGGTAACAGGGATTTTTTTTTCCAGAAGTCTACTGCATAAATGAAAAGAAGTCATCCATGAATAAATATTGAGCTAGAGGGAATTTATAAAATAGAAATATGAATGAGTATAGTTGAGTTCCAAAAGAAGGAAAATACACTAAAGTTACCTATTTTTAAACCTTTATTTTGGTTGTTCATCTGGTTAAAGCTGTCTTATCATTTTCCTTCTCAGCTTTGACCTCGTGGCTATGGGTGGTATATCTGTCGTCTTACTCTTTGATCGCTCACCTTTCCTGTCTGAGAAGAGGACACTGTGGTTGCCTTGGAATCAATTCATTGTGGTGGAGAAAGTAACCATGCAGAGGGTTCTATCGGACCCACCATCCTGCGATATCTCCAACTTTCTCAGCCCAAATCCTATTGTGCTTCCTTCACCACTCACATCATTTGGAGGGTCCTGTCCAGACAGGGGAACTATTGTTCCTGAGCTGCAGGTGAGTGCATCGGCCTTTGAGTGTATAAAACCATAGTTTCACGGGGTGTTCAGCAATGTATAATGGCTAGAGGCCTTTTCTGGCACTCCTGCCAGTACTATAATGTGCTGCCCTTCATTTATCAAAAGAAGCCTTCAAATATAATCTCTCTGGCACACATTTGCAAAGTGATTGGCCAGGGCCATAGGGTGCTGTCTGTGGCCACGGAACAAAGAAAGATGAACTAGCTGTCATGACATTTAAACCCCAAACCTTGACCTAATGAACACTGTGTTCTACGGAACAAAGCGACCTGGCTCAATTGCGGTAACAGTATAATCAATAAGGTGGGACCATTTGTGCTTCTGAAGTGAAAGCTCTCTAAAACATCTAGTTTTCTTTCATTGTCAAAGTTTCATCCATTGTCATTGTTCTTAGAAGTCATGACAGCTCCTCTTATTTGGCTGAAGATAGTTTTCAAGGCTATGGGTTTTGTTTAAAGCTTTGCTTTTGAGTGTTCAAGCTTTGTAATGCGAGGAGCACATTTTTGAACCCTGATATTTTAGGACTCCTGAAAATTTTTCTTTGTTGAGCATTCACTATTGTCACTTCCATATTAAGTCATTCGAACATCTGTAGTACAATTCTCTCTTGACATTGTGGAATCATGTTAATGATAGTTGAATGTGGAAGCCACCAAAATGGACTCATAAGTCATACAGATCCAGAATGCAAAAAGTATACTCAAGAAGAAGTAAATGGACATTCCGGGATTGAATTGGTTTTTCTTTCATCACAACATCCCCATCAACTGTTAGCAGTGCCTATAGGATACCACTTAAGAATGGTTCACAAAAAATAGCGCTCTGCAGGAAAGGGAGTCTAAAGAGTTGCCACTCCTGTCTGTTCCATTGTTTTTTCCTTAGGAAGAAAGAAAAAAGTACTAAGTACTATACTCAAGTATTTAATGAGTACATTTGACTGAACACCAATCCCTTCACAGTCGTCATTAGGAAGTGTGGGCCTGTTTCACCCCAAAAGTTTTCAAACTGATCTAGGATTCCATGTTTCCTTGGGGAAGTGAAATACTAAGATGATAAGTGTCATGCTATTTTTCTCTGTTGCGCTTCTGCCGCCATCTAAGAAGACAGAGCCAATGGACAGCTTTGTCTCAAATAGCTAATGCAGAGGAAGAAAAACTGGGCGATCAGTAGATAAGAGGGGCTTGTGCCCTCAAAGAAAAGAATGACCAGAAATCCTGCACAATATGAGATACCATGTGTTTAACAATCAGTTCTACTATGTGCACTAGTTTGGAAAAGGGAAGAAGGGACAGGGTTCTGAGCTAAAAATGAATGAGTGCCCAAAAATACCAGTGGCTGTCCATGCCACTTCCAGCGTTTGAACAGAATGAGCTCTTTCTTCAGCTGTATTTTGAACGTTGAAAGTCATGAAATGCAAAATTTAGTTTTAGTGACCACTTTTGGTTGTTGAACTCTATCTGTGCTAATCAACAAATAAGTAATAGCAATTAATTAAAGAAGCCAAGTGGTATTTTCACTCTGGGACCAACGTGTACTATAAAATGTGCATGAGTTATCAGGAGTTACTTGTTTTTCAGTCACAGTTGCCAACTTCGAAAAACTTCTTCCCAGCTATTGGTACCTCTAAGCACAGAGAAATATGTAAGCAAAATTTGATTAAATATTTGGTCCTCAGGGTCATTCCAAAGCTCCAAAGAAGATGAGTTTGATGGCATCAGTAAAGATTAATTCTAGTGAATCCATAATCTCTGTCATAAAATATCGCTTCCTAGGCCTGCTCCTGGAGACCTTCCTCTTAGAGAACCCAGACAAAATAAGGATTACAGCCACAGTTTTGTGATATATGACTGAACACACCAAACAAGATTTTGTGTATGGGCATACATAAGGAAAAGACCACTTATTGGATCCCATGTAATTTTTGGAACACTGTGGAAAAACTGAAATTGTACTTTTCACAGTCTTTCCTAGCAGGGACAAAAGGAGAACAGTCCTCAGAGTTGGCTGGATGTCATGTCACCATACAGATTCAATGCAGAATTTTAAACCCATGGTCACGTAGCCTCACATAGATTCTAGAACAAATCTAAATAGCTGCCTGTAAGGTCTCTCCTTTGTCCAGTTTCTAAGCTAACAAAGCATGCAGTATTCTTGTCTACCTGTAACCACTGATAAGAGCCCATTTCTCTTTCTTCTTTCAGGTTGTCCAGGAGGAGATCCCCATTCCTTCCAGCTTTGTGAGGCTGAGTTACCTGAGCAGCCGAACCCCTGGGTATAAAACCCTGCTCCGGATCCTTCTGACCCACTCAACCATTCCTGTGGGCATGATTAAAGTACACCTCACAGTAGCTGTGGAAGGGCGGCTCACCCAGAAGTGGTTTCCTGCTGCAATTAATCTTGTCTACACATTTGCTTGGAACAAGACAGACATCTATGGACAGAAGGTTTGGGGCCTGGCAGAGGCCTTGGGTATGTTGAAATAATTCTATGTAAATAACAGTGTGATTGTTACAAAACAGAAAGTAGTAGTTGCATATTAATTTGTATTTGGAATGATTATGGCTTTTCTTCTATATAAAGGATGTAAGGCTTTTTTTTTTTTTTTCATTTAAACACTTCCTTTGGGCCTGTTTAGAGTTCCCTTCTAAAATATTCTTGCTTCAACTGGTGTTAGTCCCCCTTTCAGGATGGCTGCACACCACTGGAATCTCACACTTTCTGACCTGTAACTGTCTCCAGAGCTGAATATTGCCTTCTAACTGTGACCTTTCGTGTGGCATTCTTTAGGCCATGTTTTTGGATTTGACATTTATACTGCCGTTTCCCCATAGAAACTACAAAATTTTAACTTATAGGCACCTCCACTTACTACCTTTTATGTCTAAGATGGTTAGACTTCGTTAAATTGTTACTTTGGCAGGTTAGATAAAAAATCATCCTGTCTTCCAAGTCCTTTGATTTTCCATTATCTCAAGACTTTAAAACCAAGAATCTTACAGATAGCAGACCTTAAGAGGTCCTTTGGGCCTACAGTTTTCACATACTTAGTTCTTTCAGACAAATGACATTTTAAAAAACGAGACTAATAAAGATTTGCCAACTTTTTTATTTTGCCAAGTAAGGCTATTTTAAAAAAGAAAAAAACCCACTACCATCTACTATCACCTACCATTACCATAATTTTATAAAGGAAGGATACTTTAACAATAACAAAAGGGATAGCCTGTCTTAAGAAATAACAGTAAGCAATCTAATTCTGATGCTCAGAGAGAAAGAGAAAGAGACACCAATGTCTTTATTTTCCCCACTCTATACATGACAGTGAAAACATCGTAAGGGACCTGACAGGTCTATGGAACCGCGGTTGGGAGCCATTGCGCCTTTAGGCAGTATCTCATGGAAACCACCCCTGGATAGATAGAAGACTATTTTTATAGTTCTCCAGAAGAGATGTTTTCATATCCTCCCTTGGAAGTGTCTATCATGGTACAAGTGCCATGTAACTGACCTACATTTTTTAGACTAGTGTGTGAATTTCCTCTTCTTTCCACAGGAAAATATAGAGAGAGAAAACAAAAAGACTGGTGACTCTTCTTTGCCCATGAGACCCTCATATATTTAAATAATTAACTCATCTCAGTTGGACTGTTAGTATGCAAGGAACACATTGTGTTCACTTGTCCTCTGTTAGTGGGGCATTACTGTAAAGACCCAAAGGAAAGTAAGAAAGATCACTTCGAGAGCCAGACTTCCTCCTCAGGTTTAAATCATCCCTTATCTACTTACTAGCTAGTCAACATTGAGTAAATTACTTAATCTCCAAATGTTAAGTTTCTCCATCTATAAAATGGGGATCATAAAAAGAATGTTACTTATATAGGTTATTATGATATAAGGATTAAATGAGGCGAAAAATACAAAGTGCTTTATACGTGGTAAGCGCTCAAAAAAGGTTAGTCGCTGGTATGGTTCTTTCATACTGGCTGTGGCCAGCCTATTGGAATCCAACGTATAAAACACGGAGTCTATGCAGCTATTGCTACCGCAGCTTCTCTAAGAAAGGAGTGGTGGGTGTAACAGGTAAGCACTGTTAGTTATTCTCCATTTTCCCTCCCTGCCAAACACACACAAACTCTCCCCTGCCCGACTCTGTTATCTGAGAGGTTGGGCTCCATGGGCTTCGCGGCCTGCGCTCCTCTACAGTCTGGCTTCCCTTTTGATTGAATCAATGGGTGGGCACCATCCAGAGACTGCAAGGTGGAAGAAATAGGTGAGGGCCTCTCTCTCTCTCTCTCTCTCTCTCTCTCTCTCTCTCTGTGAGTACATTAGAAGATGGCAGCTCCTGTCCAGTAGCTCCTCCTCCAAATCCTCACGCCCTCTCTGGTCTTCTGTGTCATTATTCCCTTTCCCTCTGTCCCCATAAGGTTGCCCAGGGGAGTCGGTCTCTGTGTGAGTTGCCAGCCCTTGCCGATTCCCTTAGCTCTGCTCACACCTCTGTAAGTAATCCCTTCATTCAACTCAAGAGTGAATACTTGTGAGCATGCCATCTGATTCCTTCTGGAACCCTGACTGGTGCATAGGCAAAGCCTCAGTCTCCTCTCCCGGGTATCCTCCTAAAGGCTTTGCTTCACTAGAATAACCCAGCCTTCTTCCAACTTTTCTCCATAAGGTTTTGTTCTCTGATTCCTTGGGACCCTCCACAGAACATCTGCGGTGGTGTTGGAGCTTTGCCTTTGGTTGTTTGTTTTTAAAGCCTTTTTTTTCTTAAGTTGTGACACTTAGCAGTTTACCCCATACTCTCATGAAAAGCTGACCAGGACAATATCCAGCAGTCATTTTTTGCTAGGGTTCACATAAATGCAGTTCAACCTTACTTTTTAAAAATAACAGCTGTATTGAGATATGATTCACATCCCATAAAGTTCACCCATTGAAAGTGTACAATTCAGTGGTTTTTAGTATTTTCACGAGGTTGTACAACCATCACCAATATCTAATTCCAGAACATTTTCATCATCATCCCACAAAGTAACCCCACTAGTAGTCAACCTCCGCTCCTTCCTCCCCTTTAGGCCCTGGCAAACGCCAACCTCCTTTCTGTCTCTGTGGATTTACCTATTCTGGACATTTCCAACAAACACAATCGTACAATATGTGGTCTTTTGTATGTAGCTTCTATCACTTGGCACGATGTTTCCAAACCTAATCCATGCCGTAATGTGTACCAGAGCTTCATTCCTTTTTATGACCAAATAATATTCCATTGTGTTGATACACCACCTTTTTTGTTTGTCCATCCATCAACCTATGGACATCAGGTTATTTCCACCTTTTCGCTATTGTGGATAGTGCTGCTATGACCATTTATGTACAAGTATTTGTCTAAATAGCTGTTTTCAATTCTTTGGGGAATATATACCTGAGAAGAATTATTGGATCATGTGGAAATTCTGTGTTTGACTTGTTGAGGATCTGCCAAACTGCTTTCCACAGTGTCTGCACCATTTCATCAACCTCACTTTATGCACAAAATGGGTTACAGCCCTTCCTTTTAAATACTGCTAGTGCTAAAGATTCAAAAATGTTCCTCCTTGTTGTAGTTAAGTACTCTTACTAACTCAGTTTCTACTATGTCCATGGATGATACATAAACAACTAAAACACAAAGAAAATCAGACTTTCCAGTATATACACCAGTGATGAAGCCTCCATTCCTATTGTGTGTCTCTGTGTATAGGTTTACATCCTATTTCTCTAATTTGTTCCTGGTTTAAACTTCCTCAGGCATCCTGACTTTACAGTGGCCTTAATTGAAACGCTAAAATATATGTTGTGGGTTCCTCTTTAAGGCTAATAACAGTAATAAAAGCAAGAGTCAGTTGAGCCACTCAGAAATATCCAGAGGCCAGATGGGGCATGGGGGGGGGATGTTCTTTATGGTGCTTTATGTGCACTTAAGGGACACATTTTTTAGGGTAGAGAAAGAAAACTGGTAAGGATCCCAAGGAGAAAGCCAATATGATTTCAAATGTGGCACCTCAAATAGAATGTGGAGTATTTACCTGGTAGGAAGTGTGCTGATAACTTGATCATGGTAAAAGGGATTTTATTTACTACCTAGGCTCCATTTCCATCTCCATGGAGACTAAGAGAATTTTCCCAACAGTGGTAAAACATTAGAACAAGAGGTAGAATGAAGTTGGAGAATCTACTTCTCTGAAGATGGATTGTGAGCCCCTTAAGAATGCAACAGAAGCCCCGGCTGGTGTAGCTCAGTGGATTGAGCGCGGGCTGGGAACCAAAGGGTCCTGGTTCGATTCCCAGTCAGGGCACATGCCTTGGTTGCAGGCCAGGTCCCCAGTGAGGGCCATGTGAGAGGCAACCATACATTGCTGTTTCTCTCCCTCTCTGTCTCCCTCCCTTCCCCTCTCTCTAAAAATAAATAAATAAAATCTTAAAAAAAAAAAGAATGCAACAGAAAATAAGTAGTTCAAATGATGAATGGATGGAAACAAAGGGATTGAGAATATTACCCTGTAGCTCATACCTTAATCAATATAATTAAATCTGAACAAACAAAGAAGAAAACATTTCATTGTATTCCTGGCCATATTTTATAATCCCTTTACTGAGGAAAGAAGAAACAGACTAAATTTTGCACCCAGATAGTAACAATTATGCCATATGTAACACTTCTCGGATTTGCTTTAGCTTCGGAAATCCTAGTATAGCCTTTTGGTAGGCAGAAGAATAGCCACCAGCCACCAAATATTTCTATCTCTGGAACCTGTGAATATATCATGTTACATGATAAAAGAGAATTAAAGTTGCTAATCAGCTGACCTGGAGATAGATTAGCCTGGATTTTCCAGGTAAGCCTAGTGTCATCACAAGGTCCTTAAGTGTGGAAGAGCAAGGCAGAAGGGGAGGTCAGAGGTGGAAGAAGTTATAACTGTAGAAGAAAGGCCCAGCAAGATGCAACGTTGCTAGCTTTGAAGATGGGGGCAGGGAGCCACACACCAAGGAACGCGAATGACGTCTGGGAGATGGAAAAGGCAAAGACATCAATTCTTCGTTAGAGCCTCCAGAAGGAACTCAGCCTGCTGACACCTTGATGCTAACTCCATGAACCCCATTTCAGATTCTGGCCCCCTTACTATACAATGACAAGTCTGTCTTATTTGAAACCTTTAAGTTTAAGGCAATTTGTTACAGCAGCTATAGGAAACAAACCTTGACCGATATTCTTACAGTCCCACTTAGAGCAAGGATTTTGGTTTAAACTCTGAGGTTTAAACCAAACGTAGAAAGGTTTTGCACTCTTCTTCCTTCTCATGCCAATTAAGTATGAACCTCTGTCCCACCCATTTCTGGGTGATGGAGAAAGAGGAGATTAGCTTTAAAGAAGCTAAATGTGAAGCAATGATGAATATCTAAGTTGAAACGTCCACTTAGTTTGAAATGTGGCACTCTTGTTTCCCACATAGCTTGAAGGGCGAGTGTCACAAAAGAAGAGTAGATTGTTGAGGTTACAGCCAAAATGAGAAAAAGACTGCTTGAGATCCTAGGATATCTCGCCATTTTTTTCCAGTAAAACAGGCTTTGCAACCGGACGGATAATACCAGAGTGAACAAATTAGCAGCAGAGGCTCTGTGAATGACTTCCTTGGAGAAGTATCAATGGTAACTGATAAGATTGATTAATCCAAGTACAATATTGATCAAGTGGAAGAAGAGTCAAATCACCCCCAGTGTTGTAGTACAAAAACCACAATCACCAGTTCATCTGGCTTAAAGATTTCGTTGTCTGATACACAGACATGACTCTCCTACTAAAAAGTCCATGTGGGCATTTGAAATAAGTTGGCCTTAGTACTTTGTTTTCTAGCGGTAAATAAGGTACGATATCCAGAAATCATTGTATATTATTTAGTTTCTTTCCCAACTCTGATTCTTGCAAAATAATGTAAAAACATCATTATTGTTAAGTTCACAGTGCTGTTAAAATTCTAGGGACAGCTTATTTAATTTGACAAGCTGGCTTGTTAGGGGCTCTGATCTGCATCCATTATATGAATTTTGTCAAAATAATTCCCTACGTCTGCCTGTGTCCGCATACATTATCAGTATGTAATAATGCATTCTGCCTGGTCTTCATTTTAATTAAATTAAATTGCAGTGGTTTGAAGTCCTGGAAGTTCAAGAAATCAGCCAGGCGCCTTTAATAACACTACTATAAACAATTCTATTTTTCTTCAAGGTTATTGGCAACAACAATTCCATATTATTTAGTATAGTAGTTTGGCTAGAAAGAGTGGTGTTTCAGGGAGAACTAGACTTCCTTAAAGCAGGGGTGTCAAACTCATTTTCGCCGGGGGCCACATCAGCCTCGCAGTTGCCTTCAAAGGGCCGAATGTAACTTTAGGACTCCATCAATGTAACTACTCGCTAACTGTTAAGCGAGAGCTCAGTGCTGCCACCGGGTAGAAACAAGGTGCCAGGATGGATAAAACAAGGTGGAGGGCCGGATTCGTCCTGCGGGCCTTTTGTTTGTCGCCTGTGTCCTAAAGAGTCGTGATGCATATGAGTCTGTCTGAATTGCGTTAGAGAGAAACAGGAACGTTAATAGAAATAGGTGCTGAGCTACGGTTCCTTTGTGCACGCAAAACATCCCTGAGAACGATGCTTTAGTGTTCATAAATTTCTCTTCAATAAAAAATAAGCAGGCTGGGAGGCCACAAAAATAACATCTACTGGATATTTTAATAATAAATGGGCAGTGCTTTACAATTTGCAAAGTACTTTCATGTACGTTATCTCATTTTAATCCTCATAACATTCCTGCCTGGTAGGCATGGCATGATTACTATGAACTTCATTTTACAGAGCGGGAAACTGAGGTTCAGAAAGAGCAAGTTACTGGCCTAGAGCCCTTTCAAATTCAGCCTCCCGGTCCTGAGTTCTGTAGGCCTTTCACTGCTCCCTTTCTTCACTAAAGTGACCAGCCCACATCACCGAGTACCCAATTCAACGCCCCAGTGGCTTCCTGTCAAAGAAGCTAGCCGAGATAATAATCTTTCATCATTTCTCTCCACTCATGAGTTCATAATCATTAACTGAGAGTGGGGCTGTTTTACCCATTCAGCTTTATAGGCACAGCGCCAAGGATATTAGTTTTTCAAGGACCTACAAAAATGTTTGCCACCTGAAAAATAAATTTATTACCCCAAAATATGAAAAGAAAACCAGAAAATCAACATTAATAAATGTTTAAATAAATGTCTGCAAAATGAAGCATTATGTCAGCTGGTCGACTGCAACTCGGTTTTCACACTTACATATGAAATATGTTTAATGTTGGATATGGGTTGTCGGTTGTATCCCTCTCAATATGTCTGATAAGATATGAGAGAGCAACTCAAAAAGTGCCTAGATCCTACCAGGATTTTTTAATGATCCTGATCAGTCCTCTCTCTGGTAAGCAGCCTGTGCCCATTTCTAACTGCTGGTTACACCCATTAGACTGTGAAATCCGTTTGGTTAGTCAATCGAGTATTTTTACATGGAATAAAATGCAGTGAAATGTCATCAGACAAAAAAGAACAGAATAGAAAATAGTGGCATGTCACCCGATGAAGAGAGTGTTGTGTGGGGAAACTTCGTCTCAGTTATATGCGTGTATGTATGTGCCTTCCCCATGTGAGTGCTGGGCCACAGTGTAACGGCTTTAGAGCATACGACTTTGAAAGCTATTGGTAAGATGATACATTAAAGATAGAGAGAAATTAAATGGTTTACCAAAATCATATGAATTATTTTCCCAAGTCACCATTTATGACTTTTCTTGCCTCCCAGTGTGAACTCAAGGCAAGGCATTATTTAGAGAGAGAGAGGAAGGGGAAGATAAAATGAGAGAGAGAGAAAGAAAGAGAGACCTAGAGAGACCAAGACCTAAAATAGTTTTTAAAAAATATTTTATTTATTTTTAGAGAAAGGGAGGGAGAAAGAGAGGGAGAGAAACATCCATGTGTGGTTGCCTCTCACGTGCCCCCAACTGAGGACCTGGCCTGCAACCCAGGCATGTGCCCTGACTGGGAATCGAACTAGCGACCCTTTGGTTCACAGGCTGGCACTCAATCTACTGAGCTACACCAGCCAGGACCCAAGATACATTTGAGAGTAAAAGGGAATGCTGTTCATAATGGCATCAAAACAATACCATAACCACATACTGTTCTAGTTTACATGGTACTTCTATTTCAAGGCTATCCATAGCTTCCAGTCCTTATCTTTTTAATTCGGAGAAAATAAAAAGTTATTTCTTTAGCATTTCAGAATTCTGAATCTTTCTCTTAATAACTATGACCTAGCATAGTGGGAAAAAGCACTTATTAAAGAGTCACTGGGTTTGCACTCTGGCTCTGCCATTTATTAGCCAGATGACCCTGGACTAGTCTCTTTACTTCTCTGAGTCTTATCATCTCATCTATCAAATGATAGTAAATATATCTTCCTCATGAGTGTTTGTGAGTCATCAAATCAGGTAATATACACAAAAATACATTTAAATATTAGATGTTATGCAAATGTGAGATGATATTATTCTACCTTACCACCCTGAACATGCCCGATCTTGTCTGACCTTGGAAGCTAAGCAGGGCCAGGCCTGGTTAGTACTTGGATGGGGGATGATATTATTCTAAGGAGGCCATGAGTGAAAGTTCCAGAAGGGAGGTAACCCTTCAGGATATGGCCTCTCTCACATGACAAGTTATCCTGCCCTGTGTAATATCTTTTGTATCTGTTAATGCTTAGCAGATCACCTACCTGCCCGGCACATAGAGTGGCTCACTGAAGGTTTACTGAGTCATTAGATAACAGCTCCCTGCTTTGCTTTTTCAATGTTTTTACTCTGTTTTTGTTGTTGTTCAAGTACAGTTGTCTCCATTTTCCTGGCACCACTTTCCCCTGCCCCACCTATCCCCGTTTCTCACCCTCAATCCTACTCCCACTTTGGCTTTGTCCATGGATCCTTTATACATGTTCCTTGACGTCCCTTCTTTCCCCTGTTATCCTCCTCCCCCTCCCCTCTGGTTACTGTCAGTTTGTTCTTTATTTCAAAGTCTGTGGTTCTATTTTGCTTACTTGTTCGTTTTCTTTTTTAGGTTCCGCTTATAGGTGAGATCATGTGGTATTTGACCCTCACTGCCTGGCTTATATCACTTAGCATAATGCTCTCCTGTTCCATCCATGCTGTCGCAAAGGGGAGCAACTCTTTCTCTCTTCTGCTGTGTAGTGTTCCATTGTGTAAATGTACTGTAGTTTTTTGATCCACTCATTTCCTGATGGGCACTTAGGTTGCAATCCCTATTAAAATAGCAATAACATATTTCACAGATATAGAACAAACATTTCAAAAATTTATATGAAACTGTAAACAACCCCAAATAGCCACAGCAATTTTGAGAAAGAAGAACAAAGCAGGAGGGGTCACAATACCTGATGTCAAACTGTATTACAAGGCCACTGTAATCAAAACAGCCTGGCACTGGCATAAAAACAGACAGACCAACGGAACAGAATAGAGAGCCCAGAAATAAACCCAAGTCTCTATGGGCAATTAATTTTCGACAAAGAGAGCGGCAGCATAAAATGGAGTAAAAATAGCCCCTTCAACAAATGGTGTTGGGAAATCTGGACAGCTACATGCAAAAAAATGAAACTTGACCACCAATTTACAGCATACACAACTATAAACTCAAGGTGTGTAAAAGACTTAAATATAAGTCTTGACACCATAAACAACCCCTTTCTTTCCATTACAATATTGCATCCCTTTAATCAATCACATTGTTTCAAAGGATAAAGAGTCCATTTTCAAGGTGAATGTATTTCCTAAAACCTCCACAAAGAAAAATGCCTAAATAGTGCCAGAGAATCTAATAATGTTTTGTTTTATTTTGTACTGGGTGGAGGAAGTGGAGGAAGGGGTTGTTCTTCATTTGTTTTTAATGCACTAGAGGGAAACTGACTCTCTAGCCACCCTGACCTCCTGTAAATGTTTCAAAGATACCATCCTCAAGGCCTTGCACTCATACGTTCTCTCCACCTAGAATGTTCTTCCCTATACTTCACAAGATAAACCGCTTCTGCATGAGGAGGCTTTTCCTTGCTTCTCTATTTAAAGTTACATTCTCTTGTTACACTCTCTCTTAATAACCTACATTTTCTCATCACCAATTTGTTTGACTCCCCCCAGCTTTATGACCTATTTGCCTGTTTGTTTATTGACTGGCTGAATTCTTTTAGCAAAGTTTTCTCTCTCACAAGATTAAAGCCTCTGGCGTTGCAGAGAGGTACAGCTTTGGGTACCTGCAGTTACTTTGGGGTGACAGTCCATCATAACATTTATCGCAGTTTGTGTGTGTGGAGGGGGTGGCATTTGATTTTGTTTGATGTTTGTTTCTGCCACTAGGATGCGAGCTCCATGGAGGGGAGTGCTGTCTTGTTCGGTGTCGTTCATCCTCGTATCCCCATTAAATAGCGCGTCTTCTTGGATGACTGGACAAATGAATAAGGACAGAGACCAAGTTTGATCCCTTCCTTGCCTGTACAGTTGACCCTTGAACAATACGGTTTTGAATTGTGCAGGTCCATTTATAAGTTCATTTTTTCAATAAAGACTGTAAAAGTATTTTTTCTTCCTTATTTTCTTAACAGCATTTTCTTTTCTGCAGCTTACTTTAAGACTACAGTATATATAATGCATATGTTATACATATAATCTATATAATATTATTATACATATATGTATTATACATACAACATACAAAATAGGTCATCCATAAGGCTCGTGGTCACAGTAGGCTATCAGGAGTTAAGTCTGGGGGGAATCTAAGGTTATATTCGCATTTTCTACTGTGCAGGGGCTGATCGCCCCTAACCACCACGTTGTTGAAAGACTAACTGTCATGGGATGGCGAGTCTGCCACGGGAGGGGAGGGTGCTGCCTAGGTACACAAAGGCACTGACAAATGTGGATTGAGCCAGTACATGCCCCTGGCTTCCACAGCACGTGGGTCATCCAGGTCCCAGGCTTGCTTTTATACAGCTAGGCTCGGACAAAGAAGCCAGAAAATAATTAGATTTCAGAGTAGAGGACCTCTTCGCAAAAGTGTTATGTGGTTACCTTACTCCCGGATGCTTTTTACTTTTCCTACCTATACTTTCTCTTCATCCAGCTATCACTTTTTTAGCACTGTCGAGTTTAAACCTTATTTTTGTAAACTAGTAGGGAACAGATCCTAAGTAAAGTATTACCAAATTAAATCTAGTGATTCATTCAAATGCATAACCAAGTAAAATTTATTTTAGGACCAACAAAGATAGTTCAATATTAGGAAATCTATAACTATAATTCATCACCTCTAATAGATTAAAAGACAAAACTGTGACTATTTCTGTAAGTGCTGAAAGAATGGGACATATTTATTGTTCGTTTTAATGATTCCTTTTGGGTAAGAAGGTTTTTGATCTACCACTTAAATGTCATAAAAGTATTTTTAGATGTTCCTTGAGCTCATGAAGGTGACGTGTAAATTTCTCACACTATCAGACTACTTTTTTTTAAAGGTTTTATTTATTTATTTTCAGAGAGTGGGGAAGGGAGGGAGACAGAGAGGGAGAGAAACAGCAATGTATGGTTGCCTCTCACATGGCCCTCACAGGGACCTGGCCTGCAACCCAGGCATGTGCCCTGACTGGGAATCGAACCGGGACCGTCTGGTTCCCAGCCCGCACTCAATCCACTGAGCTACACCAGCCGGGCCTATCAGACTACTTTTAATTGTGTATTGCCTTCATTATGAATTCTGAAGCCTTATCCTGAAGCTGTTGAATCGTGTGCTTAGTCTTGTCATATTTTGCACATCATGTTCATTGCATGGAGTCTTTACCTTACCTTGGCTACTTAATGTCAATATCGTATCCTAGTCCTTAGAGGTGAAAGTCACAGCCACTAAATTGGGTGTCAGGAGCACTGTGACCCTCAGCCTTCTTGCGGTCCCCACATCATACAAATGCTGCTGCTATGATAAGCACGACGAGCACCCACTTATTTTTCCAATGTCAAATGGCTCTGGGGGAGCAAGCTGCAGTCTTTCTTTGTAAGCCGCTATAATATTGGCAAGATGACTAATAGTGAAATTAGAGGTGCAATCCTGTAACCAGAGGACAGAGTCCTCTGCAAAAGTAACAAGCCTATCTTGGCAATGATTCTTGTTTAAGGAACATTACAGTAATGGCTCTGTGTAGAGGTGAGGGAGAGAATACAGGAAGACAGAAATCCAGACGAAATTGAAGGGTGTCACAGGGGAAGTGGCCACATGGTTCACAGAAAGTATTCTGTCTCATTAATGGCTTTTTCTCAACTGTCTTCCCGATATATACACACTAGCGTGAGGCCCGCTATGCCAGCCCCTGGGAAGTGTAGTCCAAGACCCCCCTTTTCCACCTGTCTCCACTCACTGCCGGACTAGACTGTATTCTCCAGCGCCTCTGAAGTGTGGATGCATAATTATTTTTTCCTTCCTATTACAGTATTCTTCCTAGTCCTCACTTCAGAGCGCCAGAGGCTGAATCTGTGGCCTGCACCACACAGTGTTGATGATCAAATGTGATAGGCAACAGGCTGCCCGGGAAATGGTCGTGGTCTACCCTGCTTGTTTAACTGAGACTAGGCTGTCACAGTGCCAGACAGAATGTAATGTCAGGGCTCAGCATTTTCAGTGCCAGCCCCTGAGTAGCCCCTTCCCTCCCCACATATTTAATTATGTGAAAGAGTAGGCGTTTAGTGCATTACAGTCTGCTTCTCTGAGAGGAAGTCTAGGATTGGATGGTACTGTATTTGGAAAGCAGCTCAACTCCGTGGGGTGAAATGTCTGCCTTCTCATGAGCCAATTGCAAGCTCCAGGATTATGTCTCATTGGGCTGCTGTCAGAAAGAAACCTTGCCTTGTTACTCTGAGCAAGAAGCCACGTACAAAAATATCCCAACACACAGCTATTCTCATTAAAGTCAGTTGGAATTTTGGACAAGTCTTAAGTATAAATTATAACTTTGTTAGCTCATAGAGCTTTCTCACGAGAAAGTAAATCTAATAAAAATTAGCTGGAACTTATTAAGTGGCTGCCTTGTTGCTCTTTGCTATGACTTGGGGGCTGAGGTGGAATAATATAATTGTGGGCTTTGCAGCCAATGCGCTTTTTTTGTGGTGGACTAGAGAGCAATTCAGAGAGCAGATATGAGGAGGTGAAAAGGGTTTGTCTCATTACCATTGCATCGAGAACTCTTTAATTGATACTTTATATAAGCGTTTCCTGCTACAGAGTTGGGAAGATCTTTAACTGTTACTGAGTGGAAAAGGAGGCTCCAAACTACCACTGGAGGTCACCCGGGCATACTGCCGATTCACAAAATTGCACTACTCACCTTCTGGAAAAGGGATTGTAGGGGAGCTCACCCAGCTTACAAGGTACAAAAGGCAGGTCCCGGCAGTGGTACGGAAGAAGTTGATGGCTTTAAGGGCACTTGTAATCATTGCCACTGAGATTATTTATTAATCAAGACATATAAAAATTGGCAAGAGAAGCGGGAACTCTGTTATTCTGCACACCAACGTGACCCTAAGTGTGATTTCTCACCACCCGAGTTTCCCAACACGAGATTCAGTGCCGCCTTTGACTTTTTGGTTTGATCCCCAGCCGGAACTGATCAAATGCAATCTTGAAAGAATGCACTTTAGAATCATAGAGTATTAGTACTAAAGGTGAATTATAAAAATGATCTAGTACAGAGGTCTTTAATGTGAGATCTTCATTTCGGGAGGCTAGTGAACACCCCCTAGAATTATATAGCAAATTTTGTGTGCATATGTAATTTTCTAGGAAGATCTATAACTGTTATCAAATTCATAACAAATGGCTCCCCGACCCAAAAGTTTGTAAGAACTCTTAGTTCTAGTCCATACTTTGCTCTTCCTCATGCTTACACACACACACTTTGTTGCCAATGAAGAGAACAGCCCCCAGAGATGGAGAATAATTTGCCCAAGACCACGCAGCTACGCTACTGACAGAGCTAAGACATGAAGTCTTTTCCAACTCTAGGTCTGAAACCAACTCTTTGCACTCAACCAGGTTATTTTAGAAAGCACTAGAGCCATGATAATACATCAGGATTTCAGACAGAAATGATTGGTGCCAAAGTGTAACCTGAACTAGATTACCTTTGAGATCCTTTTCTTCACCAAAAGTCTGTGTTTCTATCCACCTTAATGGAGAACAGCATTGACACAGATGTTCCCAAACTAATTTCCATTTAGAAATCATTTCCATTTCATGATTAGTCTTTCCCATTCCCCATTGATCTTGCTTGCTAATGATTCTTGGTTAGGGCTAATACTAAAATGAGTCTGCTTTCCATGAGCCTTCCCCGGCTGATGGCAGGGTAGGAGGGTATCCCCATCAGGGCTAGCTACATAATTTGCAGGCCCCAGTGTGAAATGAAAATACAGAGCCTCTTGTTAAAAAAATGTTAAAGATTTCAACACAGGGACAGCAGAGCACTAGACCAAGTGGGGGGCCCTTCTAACCATGGGCCCCTGTCAGATTGCCAAGGTCACAAACCAGTGAAGCTGGCCCTGACCCCTATTAAAGCTTTGGTGGTGCCAGGGAAAAAGAGAAGCCAGTCTGATTTAAAGTTGGCTGCAGATGATCCACAAAGTTAGAGAGCTGTATATTCATAACCATAAGGCCTTTTTGGCTTATCTATGCATGTGCTTCTTACACACACACATGCACATGCACACAGAAATCAGTGACTTAAAATACCATCTTTTCCTTTCTTCTAGTGCCAAAAACCAAATCTGGCTTGCTTTAATTTTTCATCCATGGACCTACTGTGCTGGCATTGTTTAAGCACACATTTTCATTACCAGCTTCCATAACCAAATGGTAAAAGAAGGAATGAGTTCTTTAGGGATGTCTTAAGAATCAGGTGGAAACATGGACTCGAAAGCAATGGCAGACAATCAGCCAGGGATATTTTAAGCTGCCAGAAAGTAGAAAAGAAGCTTCAGGGTATGCAGTGTAATGAGCCAATAATCTCAGTTTTTCAACATGATGAGGACAAAAAGCATTTTAAATTCACGAATCAGAAAGCCGGGGTTCCAGTAGCTAAGCAGGTTTCCCAACTGACCTAATGGCTGGACATTGGTATACTTGAGCTGTGCATATTTCAGTAGAGTCACCCAAGCTCCCACATCCCACACTTCCCATTTTAGTGGCATACCAGGGTTCCGAGTTTAATGTACAACATCTGTGCTTCATAAGACTCAAAGCCAAATGTTGGGTGATGCCCCATTGGTTAGTTAGCTATATGAAGAAACCAAAATATAATGCGCACAACATGCAATTTACACTGGAAGCGCTTGCAACTCTCGAAGCAAACTCAGACTTCTCGACGAACTGAAGGCCGCTTAGCACAGGATAAAATATAAATTAGGTAAATTGATTTTTTTCACTCTCATGCAATCAGTTGTTACATAAGGTACTCAGTACCCCAAAGCCAGCTTCCCAAGTGCCTTTTGCACTCCAGAGAGACAACAAACTAGGCCTCCCTGCATTTCTTCAGCTTAAGCCTTCAGAGAGCTTATTTCTTCAGTTTTTAAATAGCCTGCAACCCAAAAGCCCATACTAAAGCTTAATGTCTATAAACATACGGTACATACCTAATGACAGTACTCATTCACTCATTCATCTATTTATCCAACATGCACTGCCTGGTCACTTTTGGACGCCCGATGCTATGCTAAGTGCTGTGCCATGCTGTGCCAGGTGAAAGGCATTTGTAGTGAAATTTCAACCCAATTCAGAATTCAGTAGCAAATGCAGTATCCACAGAATTACCAAACAGGATAAAGAGGAAATAAATTTGTTAAAAAATTTTCTAATGTGTTATTCATTCTTCGTTTGCAGTATCTGTGGGATATGAATATGAAACCTGCCCCGACTTTATTCTCTGGGAGAAAAGGACAGTCATCTTACAAGGTTTTGAGATGGACGCTTCTAACCTAGGAGGCTGGTCGTTAAATAAGCATCATATTTTGAATCCTCAAAGTGGTAAGCAGCTTTTAAAATATTCAACAATGCTGTTTTTCTAATGCTATATACACACACACATATATATACATATGTAATACATGTTCATTGCAGAAAATTTGGAAAATTACAAGGAAAAAAATACCTGTAAGTTCACCACCTGGAGATGACCATGTGAGTTTATTTCCTTTCAAATACAACAGTTTGATTTCTAAGTAGTGCGAGTAGAGTGAGACCGCTTCATCACAAAGTTATATGAAACTGGGTTTTATTATCATTTTGCTCTATCCCAGGTGATTAACGAGTTTATCTGACATTGTAGCCAACTTTTTAAAAGTGGAATAATAATCGGCATATTTCACATAATCTCAGATTCCACCAGTTAAAAGTACACCATGATTTTATGGGAAATGCTGCCGATTAAACTATGGCATGCATTGATAATGAGATATACATGCATTTCAGAGATGTTTAAATGTGAAGCACAGTGTGCACCTTAGAATTAAATAAGCATCTATGTAATACAGTTTCGAAGGGTTTAGTGAACTCTCCCATTTTAAACACAGAAACTCTGCAAAGCGGCATTAACCACGGTTAAAAGCTCAGGAGTCTGAGTCCTAGATGGTCATGTGACCTTCCCCAGCATTGTACAGTCAGTAAGTGGCGAGAGCTGTGTGTTCTTTCTCCTACACCATCGTTGCCTATCCACATAAATATCAGCACATCCAATAAGAAGCGAGGAGCAAAGGGACAGTGATGGGTAAAAGAAGAGAAGAGGTAGGAGGGAAAGAGTGCTGTCCCAGACTTCACTTCCTTTTAAGGCTCCTAAGCCCTGGAGTTAGGAAAAGAGGAAAAGCAGTGAGAACAAGACACTCACATTTTCGGTCTCTGCCTTCTTCGAACCACATTTCCTGCTGTGACTTTCTCCTACTTTGTAACATAAATGTTAAATAAATCAGGAGAAGGGACCGCAGGTGACTCTTGCGCCCATGTATCTGTCACACAAACTGATGTCGCTACCCTGGTCATAAATGCTTCAACCCAGTTCCTCCACCTCCCTTTGCGTCCGACTGGGAAACCAGTCATTGGCGTTTCCATCCAGCTTTCATTCGAGCACCTGCTGGGGAGTTTTCACTGGGAAATCACATTCCTTTTTGTCTAAAGAGGCAGAGTCTGAGCAGCCTTCAGTAGAACATGTACTTCGGGTTATTTGTCCAGAACTGAGGATGCGAATGTATTAAGGCAGCTACACTCTTGCATTCAGCCATCCTTGTATCCATATTACCTTTGTAGAACAGGTGGCTAACATCCGGTTCTCTTATAAGGCCATGAATTGACAAAGGCTAAGAGATCCATTTAATAATCAAACCTATGATCTTACTTCGTTTGCGCCACAGTTGGATCTGCCAAGCCAAACAGCCAACATAGGCTGGGAAATTTCGATTGGCAAAGCCAGCCAGGTTTGCTTAACCGTAAAATGAGACCGTGCACCACAGTCCCAGTGTGGGATCCTGAAGGTGAGAGTCCATTGTTGTATGCCCCACTATACCTCCTTCTCCCCTTTCAAGGAAGATTCAAAATTCTATTTCAAATTGTTTATTTTTTAAGAGCCAAGATTCAAGCACATATAAAATGTCAACTTCTTTTCCATTGTCAAGAGGAGAATCACGGTTTTAAAAGTACAAAAACGAAAGGGCAGATGCCACTTATTAAATTATTAGGTTTTTTTGTTTTGATTTGAAAGAGTTTGACATTTTAAGCAGCCGTTTCTTTACCACTCACTTTTATTGGTTTGTATGGATTGTCTCTTTCAAATGCCTGTCATTGACATTAAACACAAAATGGGAAATGACCTCCATCGAGCCAGCCCCCAGCTGTGTGCTCCCGGTCCTGTAGCCTCTTACCATTTGTTTCCCACAGGCTTACAAATCCAGAACAGAGGGTAGCCATTCAGAAAGTTAGGTTTGGGCCCCTTCCCATTTCCACAAATGTATTCTCTACACCTCTTATTTGCCAATCATTACTTTTTAGCTAACAGGTACCAATTTATATCTAAGAATCTTTTTAACAGCTTTATTGAAGTATAATTTATACCCTATAAACCTCCCCCATTGTAAGTGCACATGTCAGTGATCTGCAGTACATCATAGAGCTGTGCGATCATCACAACACAGTGTCAGAATATTCTTATCACCCCACAAGGCTCCCTGGGCTCGCCCCAGCCCCACTAAATCTGCTTTCTGTATCTTTCTGATCATTTTATTCTGAGAAAGACACCTTACTTTAGTTTCTTTTTTTAAGGAACATTGGTTCACTTTGTCACCTCAGTGGTAGGCACATTGTTTTTCTGTCCACAAACAGATCACTTGCCAGGAACAGATCTGAAAGCAGCTCTGCCACTGCCTTTCAGCCTGACCTTGGACTCAAACACCTCTCTTGGGACGTTTTCAAAGTCTAAATCCCACCCACAAAGGCAGTTTTAGAAGCAGAAATGATAAGTGTGAGGGAGCAGCTTTGGGAAGACCAATTTAGAAAGCAGTGCTCTTTCCCCCTTAGGTCAGACAGTCTTTTCTGACTGATAAAGGCAAGGGCTTCGTCTCTCCGAATCCCCTCACTCACCTCCTTTCTGGAAAAAGCCCAACTCTTTAGGCACCCTCCGTTTTTGATCTGACACAGATACCGGATTAGAAACAAGAATCTATCTTCCCCCAGTTTCCTCTCGCTGGTTAAAAAGACACCTGTAATTAGATTGGATGTCTGCTGCCATTCAATTCTTCAGTTTCTCTTCGGCTCCACAATCATCATGCAGTGGGTGGTTTCTAGTAGGCAGTGTTTTCAGATCATTTGTCATTTCTGTTGCAGCGATTATATTTACCTGACAATTAACCATTGCTTGTGGAGAATTGTTTCCCAATAGTATGCCTGGTACATATATATGGGTCCTACTTTCACTGAGGTAAACAGCAGGAACTTGTGTTTTTTAATATTTTTCCTTCGAAATACACCTTCTCAGTGATTACAGAGATTGCATATTGTTTCCTTTTAAGATAAATCAGTTCTTTACAATTATATGAAATAAAAATGTGTATATGAATCATCTATTACAGAGCTAAGCTATTTGCTATCATATGTATATCTTTATGTCAAATATATCCCCTAGTGTTTCCTGCCAGTTGAGTGTTAAAAATTATTCCAAAGAACAATCCAGAGTACTAATTGGGTCTTGTCATCTGTTTGAAATGGATGAAGGATTTCCTTTAACTTGGCCTCCAAGATAGGCCAGTAGTGTGTCAACAAATGGTTTGACTGGGAGGGGAAGTAAATTTCCATTGATCACACTGGCATATCTCCCAGTTTCTGTTTATATCCTCTCAGTCAAGTCCTGAGAGAAATATGTATTGTGTCCCTTGTTGTTCATAAGTCTGAAAAATGGTTTCTTCTTGGAAATCAGCATAAAGCACCACCCACTGGCTTCCAGGGGGAATTTTTATTTCAAACTTATTTATAAGCTTCAAAAGAAGTTCTGAGCAAGGTAGCAGTAGGATATGAGTAGTGTGTTTAAAAGTATGCTTAACTTATTACACAGCAGACTTGGCTTTTGGGGCAGAGAAGAGAGAAACTTAGGAGAGAATATGTGCGGTAGGCTCCATCCAGTGGGGTTTCTTTGTTGACTGTAAATAAACAAGACACCCAATCTTTAGCAGGAAGTTGGCCTTCATGTAAATAATGTGTGTTGTCCTAGGATCATTTGATTCTGTTTTCCGAAGGAGCATTTATGGCAGAATAAACTGGAAGGGAGGCAGCAGTAATTGGTCAAGATTTCCAGGAACATAAACAAAATATTTTCAAAGCAACCTTTTGCAGAAGAATTGGTGTTAAATCATTGTTGCTAGATGGTATGCCCTGGTTCTGTGTAATGGAAGGTTAAACAGATTCTTGAAACAACAAAAACACCCTTCAAAATGATCTATTTTTCCAGGGCAATACAAAAGGGGTTTGCCCATTTTTGTTTTGATTGCTTCAGCTTTAAACAGGAATGGTAATTTCAGTACACGGGCACTTTAGTACCTTGCATGAAAGCAAGACATCAATTGTTGAGATGTAATCAGAAAGTACATTGCCTTATGTTTTATTTCCTTTAATCATTCTTCTTCTTTGATGGAGTGCTGGGCTTTTTAATAGAAAAGGGGAGGTTTAGAATTGCAGGCTTAGAAGAATGGTTTAAAATAGCCATCTTTAGTTTTTAAATTGCCAGGAGCCTGGTAATCACATGTCATTTTGAAGGTAATTGTTAACTATACTGTTACGTTGATATTAAAAACATGGAGATCTACCTGTGAAAATAGATGTTAATAGCAAATCTGATGTTTCCAAGCCAATAATTGGAAATATTTTGGAATGATATACCTGATAGTGCATTTCTGAAATATTGACATGCTAAACAGTTGGTTTTCTCATTTATTAGAGCACATAAACTCATCGGTGGGGTTTTCAGTCCACGATCATCGGGAGATTTCTTTGCACTGATGTTGTACAGCTGTCATTCCAGTTCTCATTCACTGTCTCCAAATTCATTTAAATTACAGTATCGATCACACTGCAATTAAGTGTTTTGGGGAAATGGGATTCAGTCCTATTAATCTTACTTAATTAACTATTCTAAATCTTAAGAAAAATTTTACTGCCTAATAAAGTTATTAATAAAATTAATAAACTACTGATCTTCAAGCTATCTCATAGTTCTGCAATAAAAGACCAATTTGTTGGGGCATAAACTCATAACTGCTCCTGCAGATCATATGTTGAAAGAAGTGCCCAGAAATCACCTTGGGAGGGAAGTAAAAATACTTACCTATGAAATCTAAAGACTGTATGAGGTATGGGATTTCTGTTTTCTGGAAGGCCCCTTCCAGGTCCATATTTGGTGCCATGGTATTGTACCTGTTTTCCCCTCTTATTCATTTTTGCCAACAGTGTTCCTATTTTAGAGTGATCAGCAGTTTCTATTGTAAGACTACGGGACCAAATGTTGGAAGAATACTAAGGAAGACATTTTAGGAAATGTTTAGGGAGAGTAACAGGGAGTCCAAGGAGATAGATAGCAGGTGTCCTGGGAGAAAAAATATAAGACTGTACAAAATCACTGCATTCATTCATTTGCTGTCAGTTACTTCAGTTTGACACATTGGTATGCCTCTCCCAATGTGGATGCTTTACCTGCCCTGGCTCATTCTGAGCAGGCTTGAGCTATTTATTTAGCACAACAGTACCTGTTCTTTGGATTATCTGCCCAGGCTTAGCAGGTTTGCAAAATCACTGGGATTTGGACAAGGAAACTACAAGAGACTCAAAGTCTCTTTTCAATATTTACTGAGCACTTATAATGACTTGGCCACAGGGATTAGCACCAAAATGCACAAAGCAGTAAGACCACGTGTCTGCCTTAAGGAGCGTGTGTTCTAACGGAGAAGGTAGAGGAGTAATGAGCAATGCACCCCGCAGTGGGCTAAGTGTAACGATAGACCTATGTAGAACAAGCTGTGGGCACACAGGGGAGAGAGTAACTAATCCTGCCTGGACGGAACATTGGAGGAGACCTGAGCTGAGTTCTAAAGGATCGTTTAGAGTTCCCCGAGCAGACAAGATTAGGAGGGCATTCAAAACAGAGGGAATGGCATGTGCGAAAGCAGAGAGGAATGGAATATGTGAGAGTAATTGTAAATAGTCTGCTGTCTAAAACTCAGCATACAGATGACAGGGCGATGAGAGGAGGGACTAAAGAAGTAGGCAAAGGCCAAATTATGGAGGACTTTGTATGCCTTAATAATAATGAATATGCCCTTTATCCCACACAGAATACAGACCTATTGAAAGATTTTAAGCCACAGACTGAAATATCTCTGTAGCAGGCGTGTGGATGATGGTTTGGAGATAGGTATACATGGAGACCAGGTGACCACGAAGTTAAGAAACACTGAACTAAAACATTGCAGTATCAATGGAGATGCCAAAACTGGTTCAACATATTTTAAGAGATAGACCAAATTGGGGGAGGGGGGTTATAGTAGCGTTACCAAGTGAGGAAACGAAGAGCAACGGTGATGCCCACATTTCCAACTTAGGTAAATACACGCATGGCGATACCACTTACAAGATGATTAGGGAGTGCAGCAGGAAGAGCGGGGCTTGGTGAGGGGTGCAAAAATAATGAGTTTGGTTTTAAACTTGTCGAGTTTGAGGTACCTGTGGGGATCCAAGTAAAAAGATATCGTAGATAATTACGTGTCAGGTGAGAACTCTGGGCAGAAAATTTTAGCATGTAGAAATGGGAGTTAAAGTAGTGAGAATGGATGAGATTGCCGAAAGACAATGATTGCACAGTCTTTTCTAGCATTTTCATAAGTCAGTATCTCTATTTCCTGCACTGATGAGAGTGAGATATGGTCCAAAAGAGTGGAAAATTCAAGTCCCTTTCTTATATCTTTCAAGTGCATTCTAGCGGTATGATTTCTTTTCACAGAAGTAGATTACCTTCCTGATTGTGTTTTGCTAAGGTTCATATTAAAATTGACTGATATTCTCTTTTCAGGAAGCAGTTCCATAGTGAGGGTAATTTGAAGTCAGACATCTATGTGCCAGACATCAGGAGAAAGTCAGCTAGAGATGAAAAATAAGCCACAGATGATTCACAGAGCCTAAACTGAATAGGACAGAGTTAAAAGTTAGTCATCAAATTCTTTGTTGAGGCATTTAGAATCAGCATTAAAGGGACTGGATGTATTAACCCATTTCACAGATGGACAAACTACCACAAAGCATCATGGTACTATTTGTGGTGGCCGTGCAGTTAAACAAAACCAAAGGCAGTGTGTTGCACTCTCAAGTTTTTTTGATGCCAATGCCAAAGCTCCTTCTTGCTTTGAGTGATGAGAGAAAAGTTAAAATATTGCTGAGAATATTGTGTGGTAATTGCTTTGGTTTTATTCCCTTTGTGTCTTCGATCTAGGAATCATACATAAAGGGAATGGAGAAAATATGTTTATTTCCCAGCAGCCCCCAGTCATATCAACCATAATGGGTAATGGGCACCAACGGAGCGTCGCCTGCACCAACTGCAATGGCCCAGCCCACAACAACAAACTCTTTGCTCCTGTGGCCTTGGCTTCTGGTCCTGATGGTAGTGTGTATGTTGGTGACTTCAATTTTGTAAGGCGAATATTTCCCTCAGGAAACTCTGTTAGTATTTTGGAATTAAGGTAAGTGTCTTCTAATCTCTATGCTTAGTGGATAAGGAAAAAAAACAAGAATGAGGTAATATGAAGAGACAAAGCATTGCCAGAAGGAGCAGGACATACAGTTGCCCATTCCGTACCACTGAACTAAGATGCAGGACTTAGGGACAAAGGACATAGGTCAGCATGCTTACTGCTCCTACTTGAAGGAGACTTTGAGCACTGCTTCGAAGAACCAGGAAGTGTTGACATCCCTGTATGTGTGGCTTTCCCAGTGTGCACCGCCATCACCAACATGGATCTCAATACTTCCAAGTGTTCAGGTAAGTCACTCAACCCCCTCTGGCCACTACAAAGATGGATAGAAAATATCTATTCCGTTCTAGCACATAGAGGTACTGCCAGATCTGAAAGGCTGAACTTTCTTAGTTCTTCAGGTGCAATCTTTTGAAGTGGTCACTTCATATAAAAGAAAATGGAAGTCTGTGTTTGTGTGGCATGATAAAGAAGGAAGAATGAGTTTTTTACACTTAAAAGCTCTATCCCTTTAGGAGAAAAATGAGTAAAGCCTTCATCTTTAGACTTTCTTAATCTGTTCCAAGAATTTTCTTGAGAGTGCAAAGTATTTTGACATACCGTAAAAGGAATTCATACCTTTTGATATATGATGTTCTGAAGTTATACAAAATTACAACTAAGTAAACCATAGTTTAATCAGCTTTATTTATCCTTTTCTGGGGGCAACAGACACAAGTATATGCCCTCTGGAGTCCTAGAAAAGGCAAGCGTCAACCTCTACCCCAGCAGGGACAAGCAGAACTGTTTCTTTTACCGTGGGAATTGGTAGAGCCTTCCTCCTATTTGGTTGTGGGAGCCATCTTTCACACATGCCTTTGGAACATTAAGCTGAAAGTCTCTCTATGTTCTGGAAGGTTTTGATGCCATACTATATTTTGATCCTATACACTAGTACATACAACAACTGTTGCCTCAGGCATCACCTTATTGACCTGAAAAGTCTTGGGTCATTTCCATTTAACACTTATGTTCACACGAGCATGGAAATTTGAATGCATTTGGACATTCCTCGAAATTTTCCAGATTATTGTGCTTACTTTGCAGTGTACCTCCCTTGTGTCAGGCTGAGTTAGTCCTTTACACCTAGCTAAGGAAATCTTCTAGTCCCGTGCCCCTATCTATTTTTCACATTAATTCACTCCAGTTTTAATACATTCCTTAATTATAATTGCAAACGCTGTCATAGAGAAGAAAGCTGTTAAATCCCTTGGCTAATAAAAAATAGACTGTAAAATTAAGATTTTATAAAGATAAAGCACATCTAGAGAGTCTAGAGAAGTGCTAATTCATACCACCCTGCCCTAATCAAATGTTCGTGTTCCTCAGGATGTCACACCTCACAGGGACTTGTCATTTCCAGCAGTATATCTCTCTGGGCAACTACTTACTGGAAAGTCAATGAGAAAGGCCAGGATATTTGTATGCCTGGATTTCAAAATGATTTATACAACATTCTAGATTGTCTTCAAAATCCTAGGGATGCTCTGTCTACTTGATGCCAAACACGGATGGAACGCTAAACAATCCATTCGCCATCTGAAAGTTTGCAGTCACGCAGATATGGGCTGTCAGGTAGACAAGAGACCTTGTCTCGCTGAGCCTATATAGTGAACCTTATAAAGATAATCCTATATAGCCAACTCCCCAAAGAAAAAAAAAACATAGGATTATCTATGAAAAGAAAGAAAATATTACCATAAGAAAACCCAGCTAAGTTTAGTCTTTTTTTTATTGTAATTTAAATGCAAATTCACCTAAGGTGGAGCAATTGTCATTCATTGATGAGAGTCTCCCTTGGTCAAGGATCCTTAACAGTTCGCACATTTGCATTTTAGTGCAAAGCACCCTATGACCTTCAATACAAAGTCATTTGAAGAATAAAATAGAATAACTTGGACCCTAACTGCAAAGTGATTTTCTCAATATAAAGAAAAATTAGCTTCTGACAGGACGAAGTATTGTCCAGTCTCTTTATTCAGCCTTACACCTCAGAACTCTTTTCTCTCATTGTCACAGCTCTTCATACACACAGGCATGCACACGCCGTGAGCTCGCACACCCAGGCTGTCTCACTTAGCCTCAGTCTCCCTAGCTGGCTCTTCTGAACTAACATCCTTTAGAGCAGCTCTTCTTATTTTTTTATGGTTGTTCAATTATAGTTGTCCCAATTTTTCCCCTGCCCTGCCCACCTGCCACCCTCCACCCTGCCTCCCCCTGCCCTCCCCCTCTCTCAGGCAACCCCCACCCTGTCGTCCATTACCATGGGTCCTTTATACCTGTTCCTTAGAGCAGCTCTTCTTAACATTTTTTTTTAAAAATTATCAGACCCCCTTGAGAATCGACAAGGGTGGGCAAAAGTGGGTGTACAGGTTGTATGGAAAAATATATAATACAAGAATAAATAATAACATAAGAACAAGCCCTGTGTTTCATGTACTCAACTGCAAAACTACTTTTGCCCACCCCTGTATTGAAGGCTATGTATGGGCCCCTTCCCCAGAAAAAAACATTCACACAAAATTATACATATAATTTCAGGGGCTCACATTTTCCCTCTACCCCTGTATTCCCTCCCACCCCAACAATCTACCCTCATGGTTGAAGCTGTTTCATAGACTCACATGTGAGATTCGTATCTTAGGTTCAAGGAGGAGGAAAAAAATAGTTTTCCTTTGTCTACTCCAACACTCCTGTGATTGGCCATCAGAGATAGGAAATGATTGAACATACATGATCATTTTGACCTAATTGACAGCTAACCCCTAACTGTATGACTGTAGTCAAAACCATCAAACCACTGTATGTCAGCAAACATTGTCTGTCACGTTTACTCAGAAACTAATAGACTCTTATTAGATTCAGTTATTTTAAGTATCTATCCTGATCAGTAACCTATACTGTATACATGACATTTTTCACATGCAATTAGTAAATTTATACATTTGCCTAATAACTTTTCCAGATTTAAACTTCCTAGGGACAAAGAAGTTGATAGAACAAGACTTTGCTATCTTAAGAACCATAATGTTCATTGAGTTCTACTGCATGTAGATAGAAACTTTATACCAAGTTTTTTTTTTTGTTAAAATTGGTTCATTTAATTGCCCCCCATGTGCACATAATTCACTTTACTTGGTTGAATTATCTGTTCCCTTGGAAACAGGGACTAATATATTTGTTATGTTATTTGTTGCATTTAAAACTGAGTAGAAGAGCAATATTGTCAATACGTCATTACATAAAGGCATAGAGAATGGTCTATATCTTCACTCTCTGTCAGATTATTCATTATATAATTTAACTACACTGCTCTGAACTTCCCTGTCTATAAAATTGACTTCAAGTTAATATTTGAGCTTCCTCTCACATGTTTTATACAGTTTCACTTGCTCTAAGACCTATAGATGTATAGTTCTCAACTCAAAGTTTGATGAAATTTTGGAAGAACATAAAGCTTGCTCCTACTGGGTGTCCTTCTAGACTTCCTTTTCTTCCCTCTTTTGTCCCCTAAGGGGCCACATTGAACAATTCCCAATGCTCCTTGGCATTTCAAAGATTGGAAGACAATAGCTTGTTTTCTAACTCAGCTCTACTGATCTAAACTGTCCCCAGTTGAGTTTTACCTGACCACAAAAATAATTTCTTTTTCATTGCTTGCTAATCATTTATTTTATCCAGCTGGTCCTGCACTGGCTGAATAGAGGGGATAAGGAAAAGTCAGATATGGCGTGATCATTAGCAATATAGCAGGAGCAGCAATATTATTCCTCGTTACTTAAGTATATAGTACCTTTCGCCTGTTCACTGCAGATTTCATCCACATGTACACATCTTAGTGCCTCCTTCCAGTGGGAAATTGAGGTAAGACGATAAAAAAGGAGAGCTTATAACATGTGATTAAACATAAGGGAGTGTCAAAAATACATTCTCTGAAGATTTTTTAAAGATAGAGTTATTTCTAGTTTATGTCTAGGTATCTCTGGTAATTTGTTTCTCATGGTAAAGTTTTATACACACAGACACACACGTTTCTGAAACACGAAAGGGGCATCACAGATTCGTGAGCTTAGCATTAGAAGAGTCCATAGATGTATCTGGTGCAACATAGTCCCCACCACGCCCCTGACAGTAGGTCATCTCTACTTTATTTGATCTCTTTCAATAACAGGAAACTTAAATGCCCCTCCAAACATCACACTGCATCTTTGGAGGGCTCTATTTGACAATGACTCCTCATAACGAACCAAAATCTGCCTTCATGGAGCATGCCCTCAGCAGTGGCAAATGTCACCATCTGAAGCACCCCAGAAGCCACTGCCTTTTTACCTGATAAACTTTCACAAGAGTGAGGATAGATATCCTAGGTTCCTGAGCTGTCTCTTCTTCAGCCTAAATATCCCAAAGTCCTTTGACTATTTCTCATAAATTATGACTTTATTTCTTTTTCCTTTGATTATAGTCTAAGGGCCACTCTTCAGTTTTCTAAAATTAACAGGGATAATGATATAAGTAAAAATAAGAGACACATGTCAAAGTGTTCTGTAAGAATTCAAATATGAATACCTGTCTTGCTCCCCTCTCATCTTCTAATTTCACAAATCTATTAGGAAACCTGTTAAGCATGACTAGAAATGATTTATTCTTAATAAAAGCCTCATGCTGTTATTGTTCAAGATGCTGTGAATCTTCAGGTATTTATTGTGTCTGTCCCTTTAAAATGAAAGACAGAAGAAAATAAGAGCCTTGCAAATGCTTCTTGGTGCCTTGTGTAATTTGGATTCGACAAGTGTCAATGTAACATGAAAATTTCTTGTGACATTTTACTGTATCCTCTACAGTGACTGGTTAATATGTACTCCATTGTTCTCAGGACTTAACTCCTGTCGTTGGCTGGACATTTAGTAGAACTGAAATAACACCCACTTAGGGACAGTTAATATGCCGAGGGTCAGGGCAACTTGTAGAGCGCTCTGCTGAAGGAACAAATGGAATGCGAGTGTTTAGAGCTCTGCTATTACCTGAGAAATGACCAAGGGCCATCTTCTTGTCGGCAGCAGTGGAACTACACATAGAAGAAAAACACTATGTGTAGATGAACTAGGTGGTTATTTCCCTAAGATGATCTCATGTCTTAGCAGTGACGTTCAAAGGTTCCCCTCGCCTTACCGCAAAACATCTTCACAGCCCTTGCATAGTGCCCCGAGTTTCTACTCTAAGAAATGTGTTCCTTTGAGTTGGGACGTTGCACCTCTAAGAGTCCCCACCACAAGAACATCTGTTAGAATGGCCCATGGAGCTAAAATCATCATCAGTCCCTGGCAATGGATGTATTTGTCAGTTTGATTTTCAAAGGAACCGCTAGCCGAAAGCAGGGCCCTAAAACACAAGCTGGGTAAGTTGTGAGAAGGGCAAGGGACAGAGCTGCAGCATGGGGGGGTAGTCTCAGGTAGGCGTTGTTGAGTAGTTGGAAGCAAGTCAGTGAATGGCAGGAGTGGGAAGTTGGCCTTCACAGGAAGAATACCATGGAAAGATGAGCAGGGAGCAAAGTCTGTTTTCGACATCAAATATTTCTGGCTAAGTATTAAAGAGAGAAGCTGAGAACAGCATGAAGAACGAGTAAAGTGTTGCAGCACCACAGAGCAGGCGGGAAAACTCTCATGATGCCAGGTCACTAGATAGCAACTTCAAGGTTGACATAGTCTCTCTCCGCCCTCATCACAAAAATATCAGAAAAATAGGTTGAACATTGTGCTAAGTGAGAGCAGCCAGACACAACAGGAAAAGGGTAGCTAGTCTCTGATTCCATTTATATGAAATGTCCAGATTAAGTAAATCTGTAGAGACAGAAAGCAGATTAGTGGTTGCCTGGGGCTGAGGAAAGTGGGGAATGCGGAGTGACTGCTAATGGATGCAGGGTTTCTTCAGGAGATGAAAAAATGCTGTGGAGTGGGATAATGGCAATGGTGGCACAACTCTATGAATGCAGTAGAAAGCATTGAATTGTACTTCTTAGAAGGGTGAATTTTATGGTATGTGAATTACATCTCAATCAAATTTTTTAAAGATTTTATTTATTTTTAAAGAGAGAGGGGAAGGGAGTGAGAAAGAGAGGGAGAGAAATATCATTGTGCAAAAAGAAACATTGATTCGTTGCCTCTCACATGCACCCAGGTGGGGACTTGGCCTCCAACCCAGGCATGTGCCCTGACTGGGAATCGAATACGTGGCCTTTCAGTTTGTGAAATGATGCCCAATCCAGTGAGCCACACCAGTCAGGGCTCGATCAAATTTTTTTAATTAAAAAAGAAGAGATGGCTCCTTTAATCATGTTCATCATGAATAAAATCAAAGATCAACTTCAAGGTCCTACCGTCAGGAGCATTCCTTGTGCCAAAAAGATTTGCAGTCCCACTCCTTCCTCCGCCTCACTCATGGCAAGCTTCAAGTCAGTAAGTTGCCAACTGGCGATGTCACTGACGGGCCTAGGGCCTTGTGAAGGGCTCACACCGTGGCACCTCAGCGTGCAGGTTGGTAGCTAGACAGCGGACCAACTTTTGGTGGGGGCTCAATCCTAAATCCTTAACTAAAAGTAATTCTGAGACAGAACAAGGTCACACGCTGGAAATAAATTCCGTCATTTTCACTTCCTCCCTCTGAGATGTTAACGAGAGAAGCTGCTCTGCATAATATGGGACATCTTTCCAAATTCAGAGTGACATTATTGGCAGGATCAGAAGCAGCTGCAGGAAAGGCAAACCATCCCTCTCCCCACTCCTTGCCATCACCTAAGAATTTCAAAGCCCAGTGTAGGCACAGAAATGGTTCTGTACAATGAGGATCTGCTATGGATGAAATCATCTTTTAATGAGGTCATTCTAGTACTTTCAGAAGTCAACTTCCTTCAGGAGAATCAACCATGCAACAGTGATTAAAGCCAGGCTCCAGCACACTCATTCTGTACTTTAGAGCCTACAAAAACAAGCAAGTGTCTAGAGGCAAAGAAACTCAAAAAGGTTCAAATGCCTGAGGCAGGTTTCTTGTCAGAGCTCCATTCTTACCTTTTGACCTTCTGTGTCAACCCACAGGATACATACCCTTTTGAGGCAGGTGGGAGAAACAGAAAAGTCAGTGGCCCTGGCTGGCTAGCTCAGTTGATTGTAGCATCTTCCTGATATACCAAGGTTATGGGTTCAGTCCCTGGTCAGGGCACATACAAGAATCAACCAATGAATGCATAAATAAGTGGAACAACAAATTGATGTTTCTCTCCGTCTCTTTCCCTTTCTCTCATGCTCTAAAAAAGAAATCAATAAATTTAAAAAAGGGAAGGAAGGAAGAAGGAAGGAAGGGTGAGTCAGTGACCTGTGGCCCAACGAGTGAAATCCCAGGAATACTCTCATTCTAAAGAGTATTGAATCAGTAGTAGCAGATAGCTTCAAATGAAATCATTTTGCGTCTTTTCTTCTTTCCTGACGTTCTGAAGAATAAAAACATTTTCTAGTTTAGATAAAAAGATTTGTTATCTTCATGTTTTTCAAAATGACATAAAGGGCCAGGTCTAAAAGGACTTTAAAATTAAAATGACTGTATTTTACAGACGATTACAGCCTTTTAATTCTGGGCAGATCTGACCCAAAGTCAGGCTTGTCACAGACTGCACTCCCTCTGTGAGAGCCTCATACCAGGTCCCAGAGTGAAAGACCGCAGGCAGTACCCTGTGCCAAATGACTTACAGATCAGGGTCCCCAACGTGTTCTGCTTCTTTTGACCTGACAGTCCTGTGTTTCTCACTCCAGTTGCCCCCTAAAGGATACAAGGTGCCCAGCTGGAAGAGACAAGGTCCTAGTAGTTGATGTACATGATGTTTTATTGAAGCTATTTGATGCCAGGGACATTCTGTCATGGTTTAAGAGAAAACCTGTATACTTTAAATTTTTTAAGTTTTTTTAAATATTGCTGAGTAATGTACTAATGTGCACAAGGGATGTCCTTTCCTGATCTCTGAGGTCACATAAGTGTTTAGGGTTAGGTTTGGCATGCTTGTTGGCACCCAAGACTCGATAATAAAACGATGATCTTGCATTTTGATAAGGTGGCTTTCAAATCAGAGTCTAGAGCGGTCAGACCTTTTTCAGGGGCTATTTTCTCAAACCCTGGCCCAGTACTTGTTAACCCTTATTCTGTGTCAGAAACACCAGCTGAGTTTGTTAGAAGTCAAATCCTCAGGTTCCACTCCCACCTTGAGATTCTGATTCACTGTGACTGGGGAGAGCCCCAGGACACTGCGCATAAGAACCCAACTGATTCTGATCAAAGCAGCCCAGAGAGGACTTTTTGAAAAAACTGCCTTAGAGTTTTTCCCATCCAACACACAGGATGTTCAATCAACTTGATATGATCTTAAGAGGAGATACCAGGAGGGGCTGGGTCCACTTTGGCTTGCACATCTGGCTAAATGATCCCTATGGAGTCTCTGTGACAGCCACAAGCTGAGTTAGGAATAGCTGTGTATGGTGAGATTTGGCTTGTTGAATGATACTGATGCCTCTCTATTTGCTTTTACTTGCTACTCGTGGATACCTTGTGCACCCTAGAAACAGAGATACCAGACATAGGTAAGCAAATCACATGGGCAGACGCCTCATGCCCCTTGCCTAAGACAATGTGCTAATAGGGGAATTTTACTTCTTAAATAAGGTTAAAGGAATAATGTGAAAGTGAACTTGGAAGTTATGACTCAGGTAAGTGTCTTTCTTCCAAAAGAAGAGAACTCCACTAAGTGGGAATTTGCTGGAGGATCAAATATACCAAAAAGAAAACAAATAAGTGCAAGCTGGCGGTTCAGTACTTTATGAGAAAGCAAAGCCTTAAGGCTCTTGATGTTTTCCTTGGGTGATATCACAACCGAGACTGTACGTTCAAATAGCTTCCGTGCTTTCCATTTGCAGGTAGAGAGAGAGGCAGTACTGCGGTCTTCCTAGATCCAGAAATATAGTTGACGAGGGTGTGAAGAGACCACAGTGACCTTCTGGAATAAGATGTTTCCTTTTTTCTTTTTATGTGACCCCATGGTTTCTAGTGCTTCTCACCACAAAGAAATAATAGGAAAGCTTTAAACTGACCGTTTACCAACAATAGCACAAAGCTTTGAAATTCACCATAATGAGTATTTATATTCAGTTTGTTTACACATTACACTTGTCAAAAACTGTTCAAAATTACCTGAAATTACCAAGGAGAAAATTGAATTTGTTCACTTCCGAATGCCAATTGTCATCACAATGGCACTGATAGGATTTTTAATTTGGATATTTTGGGGGCAGATGCCACTTCCTAAATGCCAGTGCACAAGCTCAGCCTTGTTACTTTGGCATAACTAATTTCTTAAGCAAATTAAGTTGGTTGTCAAATTGCTTACTGGTAAAGTGTAGCACAGTATTAATTATAAGCATTAATTGCCCATTTTACAATCTGTGTGATTTTTAACTAGCATGAATGAAGTGCTTTTGCTACATTGAAGAGTTTTGCCCAAACGTGAAACTAACCAGAAGGTGACAGCAACTCTCACAATGAAGTTATAAAAGAAATCTTCACATATCCCAAATTGCAATACACGTCTAGACACGAGAGATTGGAACAGATTGGAATTTTGTCCAGTGTCTTTTCCTTTCTCAGGTACAGCATGTTTTCAGAAAGTAGAAAGAAACCATTCTCAAAAGAGCTGAAGTACACTTGGGAAATGGCACAAAATGGCAAGAAATTGCATATCAGTATAGGAGACCTTCCTGAGTGTTGGCTGTCAACAAAATAACATTAATCAGATTTGAATTTGGTTTGTTGGGCTATTCCATTTTCTAAAGGCCAGTGCACACCGTTTAAGAACAGCCTTGCTGTGCAAAAATAGGATATGCTGCTCAGGTAGAAGAAGGCAAGAACGCTGATTTTTTTCTTTGCCACCTTCAGAACAAGAATATTCTGAAGGTATTTTGTGCTCCCAGTCACATAGGATCGAATCTAATCTTAGTCCAGGCACAGGCTTGTTCGCGACCCTGGGCAAGCCCTTTATGTGTCTGGGTTTCCCCAGCTGAGATTTGGGGAGAATGGTAATTCTAACTTCCCTCGCAGGCACATTGGGGATAGTCAATAATAAATGAGTGTAATACATTCCAAAGTGCCTTTGTACGAATAACATTTCTCTTGGAAAAACAGCCCGTGGACTTTTCCTAAACAAACCCTGATTAATCTGGCTTAGATGAAACGTCCATAAATGGGCTACCAAGGTATTAAAGTTTCAAAGAAGGGTTGTGACCCCTTCTTTTATTCTAGAAAGATATAAGGGCACTGGAGAAATTTTATTCAGAAGGCAAAAATTTTACTAAACATGTAAAAACTGTTACTCAAACCCCTATTTAAACGGTCTTCGCGACAGAGATGCCTTTTCTGGTATGACTGCCAAATCAGTTCTGGAGTCCGTTGGGGCCCTTTTACAGTTTACTTACAGCAGCTGTCATGGTGGTTCCAGGGTTGATGGTGTCCCTGGAACCTACCAGATTCTCTTTATGTGATGAAGGTAAGTAGAAAAAAAAAATCTAGTGTTCCAATTGGATCTGATTTTTTTTCCAATTAAAACTAAACACCGGCTCTCAAATCAGTATTTGACGGCCTTTACTATCATTAACATACATAAATATGCTTAGAGGGCAAATGCACTCACAAATAGAATCAGCAACGTGCCAGTCCTTAAGGATATCTTAATTATTCTGATGACCTCTCCCCTCCATTTTGCTTGGCTAGGTACCTGAGGTCTGAACTCTCCCATGTCTTCGTTCCATGTCCTTCAGTTTAGTTTAGTTCAGCACTTAAGGACATCGGCTCTGTCAGGCGCTCTGTTGGCACTGGGGATACAGAGATGAATACGGTTCCGGGTGGCAAAGGGCTCACAGTGTAGCGGGAGAAATATGGGAAAGTAATAGTGCTTAACACCCAGCACTCAGATCTCGGTTTCTAATACCATTTTCCAATAAAAGGAACCAAGGGTCCTTAGAGAAATGACTCATTCTAGTACTGGGGCAGGGATTATATAAGATGAGCCTGGAGCATCTTGTAGTTCCAGAAAGTAAGGAAGTGGGGGGAAAAAAAGAAAGAAAACCACATGTCAAAGGGGCACACAAACCAATAGAAATTCTGCTCCCCAGGGCTAAAGCTGGAACAATTTGAGCAACACAATAAAGCAGCGTTGTATTTTATTGCAAAGTACAAAACAAATATCTACGAGCCCAGAGTGCTATGAATGGTTTAATTCATAAAGAAATGGAAAAGAAGAGATATATCTCTCATGTAGAAGAATTCCAGAGAATTTGTGTAGATACTCCACCCTCAAGGAGGTAGAGTGTGAGTCCCCCTTTATTAGGCGTTACCTTCCCTGGATGACTTCCTTCCAAGAAGTACAATGGGAAGGTGTGGGAGAGAAAGAGTGATGTTACAGCGGAGAAACCTGAGAAACACTACCTCAGCCAAGCAGTCAAGGTCCACATCAATGGTGATAAGTTGACATTATGTACCCTTGATTTGATTTGATGGAAATGGCACTTTACTCCTGTGGTCTTCTTCCCCCAAACATATAACCCCTGTCTAACTATGAGAAAAAAAATCAGACACATTTGAGCAGAGGGCATCCTACAAAATACCCAAGCAATACTCCTTAGAACTATTAAGGTCATCAGAAATAAGAAAAGTGTGAGAAACTATCACAGGCATGATGACTAAATATAATTTGGTATCATAGATGGAATCCTGGAACAGAAAATGGATATTTGATAAAAACGAAGGAAAGGTGAATAAAATATGGACTTCAGTTAATAATTCTTTTAAATAATGCTAATGCAATGTGACAGGTGCTGCTAGGTCACGTGTCCCTCCCCTCTGCTCATTTCTCTCCCTCCCCACTTCTCTTGTAGCTCTTGGATTTATAGCCATCACAGCCTGTTTCCGGGTCTGACTCCCCCACTAGACTGTTCATTTCATGAAGAAAGGGGTTGTATTGTGTATTGCAGGTCTCCAAACCATAGCACAGTTCCTAGGCACATTGTTTGCACTCAGTAAACACGTTTTTAATGAATTAATGAACAAATACACAATACAGAAATGGTACCAAGGAAGGAGTTCAGGTGACAGATGATGGGGCCTTAAACTAACAACAGTGGAGATAAAAAAGAAATGGGAAGATTACAGAAGAGTTTAGAAGGTAAAATTTAATTAAAAAAAAACATGATGTTTTACTGGATATGGGGGATGATAGAAAGGAGGGGTAAATGATTTCTGGTTTGACAGCTGGGTATGAGGCGGAGCTCTGGGCAGTGACCACTTTAGAGATCAAACAAACAAACAATAAGCAAGCGTGCTCTCCGAGTGCTCCTGGTGTATGGGAGGGATCCAAATACAAATACAAAGAAATATGATATGGAATCCCCAGAACAGAGGTGAGCGTAGTACAAATAACCCGGACCGGAGAGTTAGAGAAGGCTTCCTTTGGGAGAGAATGCCTGAGTAAAGCTTTAAAAGGCATGTGAGAGTTCATTAAGTGCAGAAAGACTTGTATACCATACCAAGGAATGTTCAAATGTTTTTAGAGTTTTTAAAGATAGGAGCCAAATGATCAGAATAACTCTGGAGGCAGTGTGGGGAAAAATGGATTTTAGATTTGAAAAACAGCTCCTATGGACAGGACTATAGAAAATATTCCAGGCCAAGGATGATGAGAGATAGAACTGCTGGAATGGCTGGAAGAATCAAAGAAGAGAATGGGTGCGAGAGCTCGTTTACGGGCACAGTTGCTTGTGGAGAGAAAAGCAGGGAGTAGGCTTAACCTTTCAGGTTCGGGGCTTGGATAATGTCAATAGTACAGGAGCCTTAGGTTCAAGCAAAATATCCCCTAAACCAAGGTTACTGCAGCCATCAAAAAAAATGAAATTAGGAAGAATCAAAATTAATGAATGAGCTCAACCATGTATGCGGATAAAAAATATCACAAGAGACCCCGTGTAAATATGTAGTTGAAAAGTTTCTGGAATACCACAATCCAATCAAGGTAACTTTAGTGTCACCTTTATGAGGTATAGCTGATTTGGGTTATAACTTTTAAAGAAAAGGTCAAAGATAATAAATTCTATCATGTCCTAAAAGAAGAAAAAAACGGACTAGAGAAGTGTGGCAGTCAGCTGAAAAAAAAAAAAAGAAGAAGAAGCTTGGAGAGAGAAAGTTTGGCAATATACCTGCAGAACACCCCTCCCTAAGCAACAGTCCTCTACCCTGGTACCCACCTTTCAGTTTACAACAGGAGCCTGGAAGGATGGTAGTGTCTGCAAGTGAGCCAGGAAGCCCAGCAGAGAGGTAGGTTCATGAGGGATGGGGAAAGCAGGAAAAGAGAATCACTTAATGTTTGGGATTTTTTGACTTTGAGGTGACCGTGAGACTTCCAGGCAGTCATCTACTAGTATTTGGAGAAGTGGGTATGAAAGGTATGTATCAGAACAATGACCTCCGGGGACTTACTCTCTCCTGTCTCTTCCTCTACCTGCAAATGGATGGTATTGAAATAGCGGCATCATTACAGGTCAGCAGTACACAGTGAATTTTTTTATACCCAGAAAAACAAAGAAGTATCCATCTCCTCAGTACATAAAAAAGAAGGTACTTGAACTCTTTCATCTGTTAAGAGAATTTTCCATTTCTGACCAAAGGCAGACCCCAGGGGCACATACTGAAACAATTGCTTTGAATAACTTTAATTTTCTCTTCCTTAGCACAAGTCCGGCTCACAAATACTATCTGGCTATGGACCCTATGTCTGAATCACTTTATCTGTCAGACACCAATACTCGAAAAGTCTACAAGTTGAAATCTCTTGTGGAAACAAAAGATCTGTCCAGGAATTTTGAAGTGGTGGCAGGAACAGGTGATCAGTGCCTTCCCTTTGATCAGAGTCACTGCGGAGATGGTGGGAGAGCATCGGAAGCTTCACTGAACAGCCCTCGAGGTAAAAAAAAAAAAAAACAACTTTTGGTCATCTAAAGATTTCATTTGCATTCTCAAAATCTTGAGACTGTTGCCAAGCTGTGGTCAATCTTTTTTTTTTTTAGATTTTATTTATTTATTTTTAGAGAGTGGGGAAGGGAGGGAGAAAGAGAGAGAGAAACATCAATGTGTGGTTGCCTCTTGTGCACCTCCTACTGGGGACCTGGCCCACAACCCAGGCATGCGCCCTGACTGGGAATTGAACCAGCAACCCTTTGGTTCTCAGGCCTGCACTCAATCCACTGAGCCACATCAGCCAGGTGTAGTCAATCTTAACATGCCCCAGACGGACATCATCTCTGCAGTTCATCCTTGAAGATAGGCACAGTCGGGACTAATGTTTAGCCAACATGCATTAGTATAGTCATAACCATTATTAAAATGCTACTTTTCAGGTTGATAATTAATTATTGTCCAGAGCCCTGTGAGTGCCTCCCTGACATCCCAACCTCTCCCCAGAGATTACTTCCTGAAAACTCCCAACAGTCCAACAACTAAAGGGTTAATTCCTGACTGGAAGAGAGCCTCAAGAATGCAGGCTTCTTGTCCTGGCCCGTGAGATTCAGTTGGTTGCATCATCATCCAGCAAACTGAAAGGTCACTGGTTCATTTCTGGTTGGGGCACATGCCTGGGTTGCGGGTATGGCCCCTGGTCCAGGCATGTACAAGAGGCAGCCGGTTAATGTTACTCTCTCGCATCAATGTTTCTCTCTCTCTCTCTCTTTCCACCCCCATCTTCTCTTCCCCTCTCTCTAAAATCATTGAGCATGTCCTCAGATGGAGATAACAAAAACAGTGCAGGTTTCTTCTACCACTGTTACCATTTAAATATGTTGACTCTGTTGAATAACTCAGAGACTCCAGACAATTATGGCTTTTGCTTAACAACCAACCTTTAATGAACCTTTCTTCCATTAATTTATCTAAATCATTATCAAACTATTTATATTTTCAATTTGTATCACCCATGGGATCACAAAGCTCAATTCTTTTTGCCTTCTGTGAGAGTTTGCCCTTTCTTTTTCTTTGCCCTAAATTAACTTCTCAATTTTTAAGGGGAAATGCTCAGTTCTATTGCCTGGGACTTGTAAATAAACCTGTGTTCTCCCAATGAACTTCACGATTTTATAGACTTGGATCATAGTCCCTTCTTACACCATAAGCTGAAGGATGGTCAACTTTTAAGTCTATCATCATATATCATCCACTCTATCTCCTTAATTATTTAATCATTCTTCTCTACCCATTCTCCAAGATGGTGCGTGTCTGTGCTTTTATTTTAGTATGTTTTATGAAGTATTTATTTTAGTGGGTTTTAAGAAGTCAAAGTAGGATTTGTTGAACCCAAACCGATAGAGTGGTAAGTGAAACTGATTTGGAAAACTGGTTACAGACTTTTAGAATCCTTGTTCACACGTGTTAATTAATTCTACATACAACAAATTATTTTATTTCAGTTTTTCTACCCTAAAAAAAAAGAAGTCAATGTGGTCTTTTTAAACTATTACACAAATAGAACACACTTGTTGCACAAAAATTAAGAAGAGAGAATACAAAAATATTTTTAATTAAATTCACCCATAATCCTACCCCATATAGAAAACCACTGTTAACATTTTAGTTATATCTATCTAGACTTTTCTCTATGCATATCATATATATTTTATTCTCTATTAATGGATTCATATTATTATAAGGTGCTATTCTAAAACATGCTTTTCACACTTATTTTATTATGAACATCTTTCCACGCCAAAAAGATATAGTGCAATCAATGTGTTTAATTTATTAGATAATCACTTATTATTTCAAACATTAAGAGGTTACTCTTCAGCCATTTGCCATTCGGGGATGAAATTCCAACCACAATCAAAGTTTACAGCTTTCCCTTTCTTCAAGGCCATATTCAAGTTATATCTGTGTCTTTCATAAAGCCCCTCTGCCTAATCCCAGACCATTAAATCAGGATTTCTTTAACAGTGTCTATAGTACCCAATTAGCCCATGATTATATTTTTGCATTCTTTTACTTTCCAGTTCTTTCATGAATGGGAGGATTTTTATTACTGAAGTAAGTTGCCTAGAATGAGAAGCTACATTTAATATTTCCTTTGAATCTTGCCCACCTCCCAGCAATACCTTGCACAGTGTGGGATCCACTACACATGTTTGATCAGTTAGGTAACTTTCACCTGCATCAAGTATTTCTAACAGGAATTTCATTGGTGCTTAAAGTAGATAAACTTTTTTTTCCCTAAGGGAACATAAATTCCCCACATATTATGTTAAACTGTTTTGAAATGTTTTTTTTTTCTCTTGTGCTAGTTCTCATTTCTTACACATAGTAGGTCCACAATAAATATTTGAAGAGTGAATGCAGAACTCAGGAGCAACATGTGATCGGCTCATCTTTCAGGGAAATACATTAGGCTGGGTCCCACCTTTACACAGGTTTAAAACCCTTGTGGGTATTTTAAGGTTTTCTGCATGACAAATAGGGAGGAATCAAGTGCGCATTATGTCTGAAGTTGACACCCTCCTGACTTGCCACTGGTGTGAAAACCACTCACCTCACCTACCACATTCAGCCTGCCACATACAGGATGAATATGTCAGCTTTTCCAAATAAAGCCAATAGTTGGCTCATTGCAGCTTTTTTTTTTTCTCTTGGAAAGGCATAGTAATAGAGTCCTGATGAAGAGAATTTACATAAACTCTTGAAGCATCAGTAACGAGAGTGCCAAGATTTCTGTATCTATTAAAATTAATAGTAGACTAAGTTTTTCCTGTCATGGCTAGTAGTGTATTCTCTTTTGGGTTGATTTGCTCATCTTTCCATCCAGGAGTGGTCTTTGCAATAATGTTTATTCAACCCAAAGCAGTCAGGGGCCCTAAGAACATTTGTCCTGGGCTTCAGACAGCTGAATGTCTAATCCATCTAAGACAGCTTTCACATAATGTACTGAGCTGATGTTGGCAACATCTGCTCTGATCCAGTGTGTGAACGAAGATGTTTAAAAGAAGAGAATGTGTGGCGTACCCTAAGTATCCACCGCATCTCCTTCAACCATGGTAACAGTGCTTGAAGGTCCTGTTAGTGATCTTCACAATCGCTCAGATAGCAGAACGAATGTCCAGACATCAGTCACTCTTGAATACGCTGGTCAGAACACTTAGGTGTCCGTCCAGGACACCTATCTCCATGCCGAATATAGACAGCACTTACCCTTGTCAGTGAATCAAGAGTCTCATTCTATGGAATGCTGAAGGGCAATTTCATAGACTTGCACAGAAGTAAAAAGCATGCAAGAAGTCATTAAAACACAGGGTGCAAATTGAGAGGAGAGTCTTGCTAATTATGTCTTTGAGGTTCTCCTGCAGGTTCTTTACCTCTCAAGAAAACCCTATTTGTTAGTTTGTTTGCTTAAGAACTACAATCTACATCAGTTCCTTCTTCCTTCCCCTTTAGAAAACAGCAAATGTATAACAGATTTCTTTAAGGAAAGGTTTCTCTCTCTCTCTCTCTCTCTCTCTCTCTCTCTCTCTCTCTCTCTCTCTCCACGTAGAAGCTAATAAAGAAAAGCTGAAACTCTGTAGATCGGTAGAAAATGGAAATGCACATCTAGGGAGTAGCAGTTTGAGGTTAGGAAAGAGAGCTTGCCCTAAGACTTTAACAAGCAACATATTGCAATTACAGGCAGGTTCTCCAACATGTCCTTAATTAGGCAAGGTAAGTCAAATAAATGTTAATCTGCAAGACAGCTAATTTATTTTCTGAATCTATTCTAAAAATAGGATAAAGTAAAATTTGCTTTTGAGACCATTTGTCCTAAAGTTGGAGGAAATTATCAAGAGGGATTAAAAACCAGTCAACAAAGGCTAAAAGGTCAGAAACCATGGGATTTTGTATTTCTATGTATTTATTTACTTATTTACTTATTTGTTTTATTTATTTATTTTTATTTATTTATTCAGAGAAATGACAGAAAAATGTGATGAATACCAGGTTACAGGGCCTAGACATTCTTGTTCCGTCCATGTAATGACCGTGTTCCTTTTAGTGACCCTGTGTAAGTCCCTGTACCTCACTGAACTTTCGTTTCCCTGAACACTAAAATAGACTTAATGATGCCATTGCCTCGTTTCGTTACATTGGGCTAGTCATTCAAACCCTGGTCCTGAGATTCCTCAGCTGTAAACTGAAGGACTTGGGATGGTCTCCCTGCCAGCTTTAATGTATTAAAAATAACCACAGCTATAATTTACTGTCTACTCTGTGCCATACGCTGGGCTAGATATTTTACACTCCATGTCTCTAATCTCCATAACAGCACAGAAGATCAATAGATTTATCTCCATGGTATAGATGAGGACACAGAGACTCAGACAGGTTAAGAAACTTACCCAGGGTCACACAATTTACAGATAATGCTGACATTGAAACGAAGTCTGCCCAACTCCAAACCCCATGATCCAAAAAAACGAAAAGTTAGGGGGGTTCACGAGGCCTTTCTGTTAAAACCCATGATCTCTGTTGACCTCTCCAGGAGGGTAGGACATACTGGGTGGAAAATGCTTTGGGAAGAAAATGTTTGTATTCTCAAGATAATGATTTTTAGCCTAGTTTCTTTCACTCATTAAAATTCTTCCTCTGATTTTTCTGACCTGGTAGTGTACCTGTAGCGCACTACATAGCATTTACATAGTCTATAAATGTAGTTATTCAAATAAATCCCCAGGAAAGCTTGTCACATCTTTTTGTAAGATTCTGCAATTAGGAACTTCAACAACATTTTCTTAAGGGATGGAGGAAGGAAACCTTAACTTTATCAAATTTCTTGACTACAGCTTGTAACTACAAATTTCGTTTAAAGGAACAATGGAAGTGGCTCTGAATAGAATTTCATATAAGATAGCCCCTGGGTACTTCTCTGGGAAGAAATCTTTATCTGATCCAGTTTTATACACTTTGATTTGAGTCCAATAAAAGCAAACAGTTGGCATTTAGCTCATCAATACTTCAATGTAATGGGGCAAGGAAGAAAGTTCAGTAAAAGAGCTTGGTGGTGTGCTAATCCCTAGCATTGTATATGAGTTCAAATGGACTTTGAAAGATGCTTTTAAAACATGCATGGATGATGTAGTTGGAACTTAGGTTCCATTTATTATTTTTACTGCAACTTTCTTTAATTCTACAGAGAACTCAAACTAATGAGTCATGTAATAGATGACCAAGTACTTAAGCAGAATGTGAAATGGTACTAGGTGGGGATATAAAATAAAATTTGTGACAAGCTGAATACATTTATTTTTTTAAGTAGATACAGAGGGTGAAGGAGTGACTGGACAGAATGAAATTAATCAGTGACTTAATTTGGTTCCCTTGGCCCCCACCAAGGATTATATCTCTATTTTCATGTGCATCCTTAAGCAAACTGACCTCAGAACTCAGCAGGTCTAAGGCAATATCCAGACAAGTGCAAACAGCCCCTGAGCTGTTCCCTAGAAGGGAAATGATCCTTAAATCTTGACAGCTTCCAAAGGTGTTTTTAGGGTATTCATAATCCTAATTATATAGGAGTTACTTTAACTTTATTAGCAATTAAGAAATCTGGGTATGATAGAGTCGAGGCCAAAACCATCTGTTTTGTCTCTACCCAGATCTATCTGAGGTGCATCCTGAGGCTCTGCTGACTCCCCTGGCCTCTACATGCTATTCCAAAAGGCTACATTTGAGGTTATTGGGAAGATGCTGAGACTGATCAGTAATATCTTGCTAATGTCACTGGTGTCTGTGAGGGAGAGTGTGTAGCATGCAAACAGGTGCAAGAATATCCTTTTGGTTCCCCTATGCAATGGGGAGCAGCAAGGTTTTCCCTATGTTGACATAACCCTTTGGAGTGACACTAGGGCCAGCCCTCAAGAAAACTCCATGCAAGCCTCAGCATGAGTAAAATGAATAGTGCATTTTGGAAACTACAAATAAATCAGTATTGTTAAAGTAAAAATGTTTGAAAATAATAGAAGGGGCAGGAATAGGAAGTTTGGATTTTATCTTATAGACAAAAAATTTGAAGCAGCAGAGTGGCACGATCATCCTGTGCATACATTTTTGATTGATTATTTTTGTGGCAGGGTAGAAAATGCACTGGAGTAAGGTTGGGGCATAGAATCACAGGGAGTGCTGAAAGTTACAGTTTAGGAAATAGGAGGGAATCTCAAGAAAGAGAAAATGAATCTTCAGTAAAAAAAAAAAAAAAAGTGAACAGTTTGGCATTTCAAGAAGCCAAGTAATAGTTTGTTTCAAGAAGGTGCAAAAACAGTTTCAAATGTAATATATTTGTAGCCATTGGACTAGGCAATGAGGAGCTCATTGGTGAGTCTGCCATTGGTAGTTTGAATGGTGGTAGAGGTGGAAGCCAGACTTCAGTCACTGGATGAGCCAGTGAGAGGGGAGAAAATAAACAGCCCTACTGAAGGTCACTCTAATGAGAAGCTTGGATATAAACTACGTGTTAAGTAGTGAGAGGACAGGGCACTCAGGGGAGGTTTCTCTGTAGGAGAGATGGGGCAATGGAAAGATACAGAAGATGGAATAAATGATAAAACAAGATCTGGAGAAAACTAGAAGGGAATAGGCTTCCAGTGGGAGGTGAGATTGAACAAGGTAATGTGTAGATGTAAGGATGAGGATAAGTTTGTAGACACAAGGAGCTAGAAGGCTGATGGTACATCATTCTGTTAGCCTCGGTGTTTTCAAGGAGATGGTGAGTTTATTCTGCTAAAATGAGCAAGTAAGGTGAGGTTTTGAGGTATATGGGAAAGGTTTGGGAGAACCAATTAGTGAAGTAGGATTTCTGGTTAAGAACATTCTACCACCCATCGGCAAATTCCCAGCTCAAGTTCAAGGCATTTCCCGTGAGACGTTTCCTCCCACATACTTGTCTTAGAATCAGAGGCAGCTTGAAAGAAATACGTTTGAGAAAGCCTTGAGATTCAGGCAAAATATTTGTTCTTTATTGCTCAGTGATCCCATGCTGTTTTCACTTTTGGAGATTGTTTTTCCTAAACTGTATTACTGGTCGCTCAGTTTACACTGAGTACACCAGAGTGAGAGCTTAATGTGCTATTCGCAGTTGGTCTAATTCATCTGTTTATCATGGTCAAAAGATTTGGACCTTATATTATGTCAGTAACTGGAACTTGAGAACCTTTCCGTCTCTTCTGTCACAATCCTAAAGCCATAAACTGTTGGTGGGGAAGACAACAAAAGGAAAAGCACTTATATCTAGCCTCGGCTAATTGCTCTAGGTAACATCCATGGTTAATACAGAGAAACCAGCATTAAGTTCATTCAAGTTTTATAAAGCTACAAATGCATTATTAAATGACATTTTCTTCTTCATTTATTTTAATATTCATGTATGCATAAGATTCTTGCAAACACAGAGATATTATTTTAGAGGCCAAATGCCGTGAGAGATAAGGTCCCAAGTTTCGAGTCAAACAGAACTGCATGCAAATCCCAGACCCACCACTCAATAAATGTGTGACCTTGGGTAAGTCACCTAACTTCCCTGAACATCAGCTTCCACATCTGTGAAGTTAGCATGCTAGTTATAGTGCCTACACAACAGAATGTTCAGTAATGCATAGAAAGTGCCTATTGCAGTACCCAGCATGCAGTATGTATACAGTAAATGTTGCCTGCCATTATGATTGGACTTGCTGTTTTGTTGCTAATAATAATCCTGCTTATAGTAGTGATCCAAGCATGGAGCAAGTTACTTTGGATGGAGGCAAGTTTCATGTCATTGTAAGCCAATCTGGGACGCAATTATTTCTAGGGAGGAACGGTGCCACAAAACAAAGCAAGAGTCAAGGTAGGTTAGGATTCGGGTGTTATATGTGACTTGACTAGTTGATCCCTCCTAACCTTAAGATGTAGTCATTCTAGTGCTGGTTCCTTGTATGTATATTTTAAGGAGTCCTCTGTCCAAGGCCCATCTAACAAAATTAATTTCCTGATCAAACTACCATTTCACCATTACATTCATTTGGTAAGGGTTTTCTTCAGATGTGAACTTCAGTGTTTAGTGCAGGATACTGCCTAAAAGAGCAACGCATTAATTCCTCATTCAGACACTTGATGGGGGACTTGGGGGCATGGAACACAGGCTGGATGTGTTTGGGTACATATGATCACCTGAGGGGACAAGCCAAGGTGGGAGCTACTCCAGATAGCATGAGGATGTGGGGTGCTAGGTATCTGACAGAATGGCAGCAAAGTGGGGATAGATGGGGCAATAACAGTGATATGCTCCTCTGAAGTATTGTCCAAATCAATCTTATACCCCTACATATCAAGACAGACAGTATGGAATTATGATTCTTACTCTTAATTTAAGATCACCACCCAAAATAGCTTTGCTTCCTTATCACAGCTCCTTAGTGTCACTTCTTTCTTTCTTTTTAAGATTTTCTTTATTAATTTTTAGAGAGAGGAGAAGGGGGGAGAAAGAGAGGGAGAGAAACATCAATGTGTGGTTGCCTCTCATGCGCCCCCTACCGGGGACCTGGCCTGCAACCCAGGCATGTGCCCTACTGGGAATCAAACCAGCGACTCTTTGGTTTGCAGGCTGGCACTCAATCCACTGAGCCACACCAGCCAGGGAAGTGTCTGTCCACTTAAGATGCACTTCAGCTGACAATAAGGAGAACTCCCTCCCCACCGAACCAAAATGACACAAAGCACACACTAACAAACTGAAGATCATTGAAGTCATATTTTGAGGGGTGTATTATGGTAACCTATAAATAACTAATTGCGTAAAATTGCCTTGGTAGTTTCTAGATGGCAACTTTAATTAAAGCACCAGACATTTAGAAGTTTAGAAATGGATGGCATGTAATTTGCCCTTTTACCAACCATAAAATGGTAATTAAGGAATTTGATTCACTTCTTCCTATTAAAAGTTTTATGAGAATAGCAAGTTCCTTCTAAATACAGTTACTGTTCAGCAGAAGGTAGTACGTTTGCTTTATCAGTCTTCTCCAGCAGGGTAAGATGTTTTAATGTACAAATTCTTCAGAAGTTAATTAGGAAATTTCTTTTAATGCAAAATGTTTGTTTTTAAGGTTCTAAAACATGAAACTGTATTAGAACTAAACCTTTGATCATTGCCCCATATTGCTCCACTATCAGTTCAAGTTGTCTCACTAATTTCAAGTTTACCAAATGCATGGAGCTGACTCTAAAAATCTAAGAAATGAGAAAGTCATTTCCTGGTAAGTCCAGCATGCTTTACTAATTCTTGAAGGAATCTAAAATCTTTAGTGTGCTGGCTTCCCAGATAATTCAGAATATTCACTCCACAGCAGAGGAGTCATCAGAAGATGTTTTTACCTTCCTTGACCTTTCAGCAATACTGGTAAAATTAGCAAATATTTATAGAGTATAAAATTCACACGACATGCAGCAAACCCAGATCTCTTTGGGAATCCATGATTTTAACATCATCACAGGCTAAAACACAGGTGGAAATGGAGCTGGGGAGCCCATTTTTATTTTATAATTGATCAATTGATTGCATTTCTGAGCCACTTCAGACCACAGATTGTAGATAGCACCACACAGGGCATATAGATCAGCATTTCAAAGGCAACCCATGATTTAAGTTACCTTAAATCTGTGTGTCAAACTCATTTTCACCGGGGGCCACATCAGCTTCACGGTTGCCTTCAAAGGGCCAAATGTAGTTTCAGGACTGTATGAATGTAACTACTTAACTAGGGGCAAGGAGCTCAGCGCTGCCACTGGGTAGAAACAAGGGGCAGGGCCGGATAAAACAAGGTGGAGGGCCGGATTTGGCCCGCGGGCCTTGTGTTTGCCGCCTTTGCCTCAAACACATAACAGTGCTGGTAGGTTTGTTTTTCTTTAAGTCAAGCAGATGCTCTAAAGCTATCTAAGCAGCAATGGGACAATGAGAGGAATATTTTATCACTGACATTGTTTAGAATTTCCAGGGATTGGCAATAGTAAACCTAGACCTTCTATTTATCAGCTTTATTATTGCCTTTAATATTTCCACCCCAAATGCACTACCCATATTGTCTGTACCCAGGACATACCACCCCTACCTACCTCCCCCACAATTCTGCAGGTATAAGGAAAATATTCACAAAATAATATTCAGTGGAATAGCCATGGGGATATCGAAAGAGTATGCCATGGCTACTTCAGTGGACAGTTGAAGATACAAAACGGTACACACTGTATGCTTCTACATCTGGAAGGGTGCAGGGCTGGCGTGCACATAGGGAAGAAGTTTCAGAGGAAGTGTATCTAAATTTCTGTGAGCAATGATAATTGCAACGTAAGGAATATTTTTAACAAGGAATTTTGAGTGGTTTTAGTTTCTTCTCTTTAATTTTCTGAGCATTTATTATTTTTACAATTCAACAAAAGAAAAAATATGTTTTTTTAAACACACACACACACTTTCCTGTCCTACAGCCAATCTTTGAGGACTCAGGTGTGTTTGCTTTCATAAATGACAGCTCTCCAGAAGGGGCGTCATAGTGCAGATGGGTGACAATGGGTTTCGCTTATCCGAGCATGTTACTGGAGACCTGCTGAAGGGGCAATACCATAAATCAAAAAACAACATCCATGCAAGGCTGTGAAGACATCCTGGCTGGCCGGTAGTACAAGATACTTTCATTGCATTTCTTGTTTTTTGAGAAAGAGAAGTATGAAGAATACAAATTAAAATAGCCAATAATCTCACCATTGACATAAGCCCCATTGCTCTTGAAATATAAAATTAATAAAATAATAAAATACTAAAAAGTAATATTTGTCTATAGTTTGAAAGCTTGAACTCCATAGGAAGGTGCAGAAAGAAAATTCCAGGCTTCTTCACCACAAATAGACACACTCCAGTCTCTCTCTTTAAAGGTAAACTGTTTCTTGCTATTGCTTTATATGTATTTTCCCTTACATAAAAGGAATCACAGTATATAAATCACTCTTCACCCTGTTTCTTTCATTTGATGATATATCCTGAAGATACTTCCCTAAAAGCACGTACATATCTACCTCTTTCTTTTGAAGAAACTGTATAACATGGATATACCATAATTTATTAAGCCATTTGCTTCTTTTTTTAATTATATTTTATTGATTATACTATTACAGTCGTCTTGATTTCCCCCTGTTGCCGCCTGACCCACCAGCCCCCACTCCCTCAGGCAAACCCCCCACCATTGTTCATGTCCATAGGTCATGCATGTAAGTTCTTCGGCTACTCCATTCCCTACACTGTACTTTACATCCCCATGGCTATTCTGTAACTACCTATTTGTACTTCTTAATCCCCTCACCTCTTCACCCATTCCTCCACACCCCCCTCCCATCTGGCAGCCATCAAAACACTCCCTGTATCTATGATTCTGTCTCTGTTCTTGCTTGCTTAGTTTATTTTTTAGATTCAATTTTTGATAGATTTGTATTTTTGGCCATTTTATCGTTCATAGTATTGACCTTCTTGTTTTTATTTAATAAGTCCCTTTAACATTTCATAAAATGATGGTTTGGAAATGATGAACTCTTTTAGTTTTTTCTTATGTGGGAAGCTCTTTATCTGCCCTTCGATTCTAAATAATAGCTTTGCTGGGTAGAGCAATCTTGGCTGTACGTCCCTGCTTTTCATGACTTTGAATATTTCTTGACAGTCCCTTCTTGCCTGCAGTTTCTTTTGAAAAATCAGCTGGCAGTCTGATGGGAACTGCTTTGTAGGTAACTCTCTGCCTTTCTCTTGCTGCTTTTAAGATTCTCTTTTTACTTTTAACCTTTGGCATTTTAATTATGATGTGTCTTGGAGTGGGCCTATTTGCATCCATCTTGTTTGGTACTCTCTGTGCTTCCTGGACTTGTGTGTCTATTTCCTTCATCAAATTAGGGAAGTTTTCATTGATTATTTTTTCAAATAGATTTCCAATTTTTTGCTCTTTCTCTTCTCGTTCTGGCACCCCTATGATGTGAATGTTGGATCTCTTGAAGTTGTCCCAGAGACTACATATACTATCCTCATTATTTTGGATTCTTTTTTCTTCTTGTTCTTCTGATTGGTTGGGTGTTTTGTTTTGTTTTGTTTTGCTCCCTTGTGTTCCAAATCATTGATTTGATTCTTAGCTTCATTCACTCTACTGTTGTTTCCCTGTAAATTGTTCTTTATTTCAATTAGTGTATCCTTTGTTTCTGACCAGGTATTTTTTATGCTGCTGAGGTCCGCACTGAGTTCCTTGAGAGTCCTTATAACCAGTGTTTTGAACTCTGCATCTAAAAGATTGCTTATCTCCATTTCATTTAGCTTTTTTTCTAGAGTTTTGATATTTTCTTTCATTTGGCCCATGTTTCCTTGTCTCCTCGTTTTGACAGCCTCTCTGTGTTTGTTTCTGTGTATTAGGTAGAGCTTTGACTCCATGTCTTGGTAGTGTGGTCTAATGTAGTAGGTGTCCTATAGGGTCCAGTGGCACAGCATCCCCTATCACCCAAGCTGGTGCTGGGGATGGGCTCTTCAAGTGGGCTGAGTATACTCTCTTATAGTTTTGAACCTTGGTTGCTGTTAGCAGATCAATGGGAGGTATTTACCCAGGCCAGTCAGCTGCAAGGATTTTCCACTTACCACCAACCTCCAACCTCCATGGAGGATCAGCTCAAGGGTGGCAGTGCTGTAGCAAGGTATGTAGCTGTCCACTAGATGTGCAGGCTCTGGGGTTTCCTGGGTGGTGAAAGCCAAGGTCAACCCCAACCTGTGTTTTGCCTGGGGCACCCTGCCTGAACTATAAAGCAATCTGAAATGGCTGCTATTGTGCTGGGTTTGGAGATTCCCAGGCGAAGCCAAGCTGTGAACCTAGGCTGGCTACTGCTAGTGCAGGGCCTGGGTCTCACTGAGGCCAGCTGTTGCTTGTTTGAGAGGATTCAGGAAGTTGCGAAGCATGAGCCAAGACCAACCAATCATATGGAAAAGCAGCTTGGGTGGGCCCATAAGTTGTGTGGGGCAAAGTCTCTGGAGATCTCCAAGGTGGGTGAAACAGTTTTAGCCAGGTTGATAGAGTCTCAGATATGGCACTAGCTTGCCAGCTCGATGGCTTTGTGCGGGGAGAGTTTAGAAAAGGGACAATGGCCTCTGCTCACCTTGATGCCAAACAGTTCAGTTTCTCCCTCTATGCCTTGGGTCTTTTCAAGCTACTACCCTGGTGCTAGAGCTCAGAGGGAGTGAGTCTGAGTAGGTGAGTCTATGTATGGGTTTTTTAAGAGAAACTTCTTGGAACTCCAGCAATTTCTTCCACTAACTCAATCCCCGCTGGGTTTTGCAGCCAGAAGTTGTGGGGACTTATCTTCCTGTCACTGGAACCCTGGGCTGGGGAGCCTGGTGTGGGGCTGAGACTCCACACTCCCGAGATATCCTCCTAAATTTTTATACACCACATGCAGGTGTGGGACCAGCCCATTCCACATTGTGTCCCTCTTACCGATCTGGATAAAGGTGGTTTCTTTAATTCCATAGTTGTCAGACTTCTATTCAACTTGAGTTTTGATGGTTTTGAGTGATAGTTGTTCTATATTTCACTTGGAATTCCGATGTGGTTGTGAGAAGAAGCAAGCCATATCTGCTTGTACTGCCATCTTGACCAGAAGTTCTGCCATTTGCTTCTTGATGGCCCTTTTTTAAAAATCTTTTGTCACTACAATCCTACATTAAACAACCTACTTCAAATATTTTGGAGCACTCTTGTTAAAATATAGTTAGGGTTAATTTTTAGCTATAGTACATATTACCAAATTTTCCTCCCAGAGGATTGAACATATTCACACCAATAGTGTATAAGAGTACCAATTTTACCACTCTGAGTATCATTAAATCTTTTAAGACATGCCCATCTGATCAGTGGAAAATGGTAGCTTGTAGCTTTAATTTGAATTTCTTTAATTATAAATTAAGTTCAGTGTCGTTTTCTATCTGTTGTGACCATTTGTATTTCTTTGTCAGTAAACTCACACTCATATCCTCTGCCAATTTTTCTACTAAGCTATTGATCTTCCTGTATTATAAGTTAAGAAAAGCATTTCTTTGTCTCCCATATGCTGGCAAATATTTTCCAATTTTGTCTCTTTTTCTAACCACATAGAAGTTTTCTAACTTTATATGGTCAGGTTTAGCAATATATTTCCTTAAGGTCTCTAAAGTTTGTGTCCTTCTAGGAAAACCCTCCTGTAGTAAAAGTATTTTCGAGGTGGGTGGGCAGGCCTTTCAATGACCCTTAAATCGTACTGTCTTTCCCATTTGGACCTCATGAAACTTGGAAAACTTAGGAAGTGTTTAGAGTAATTAAACCTAGAGACATTGGAATCAGGCAGATAAAACTGAGCTCAAATTTATTATTAATATCTTCAAGCCACTGTTTTCTCTTCTGTAAAGTGTAGATCATTCTTCAGCCTTCCTTATGAGGTTATATAGGATGAAATTATACAATATGGGTTGAATCAGTTCCTGGCACAGATTAAGTACTGAATAAAGGATGATGAGAATGAGGAAAAATAAATTTTAAAACTAATTACTGTTATTAATTGGATTGCTTTCAAGACTAGTGACAATCATTTTGTTTTGAACTTTTTTTGACTATATTCAAATTCCCTTCTGTCAAACTTCATTAATTATATGTATGTACACATCCCTGATTTAACTCTGTTTCAACCATATATTTAAAATACTTGGAGAGAGGTACTGGTGAGAGCTTGGCTGCAGAAAAATGTGTAGAAAGTTACAAGCGCAAATATGCATGAGAAGACGTGCTAGGATGACATTACACTAAAAAAAAAAAGGCCAACCTATAATTCATCAACAGGGGTTTAGTCAGATGATGATGAAATATTATATAACAGTAAAAATGAATTAACATGGTCTACACATAAAAACATTAATAGTCACAAAGCATAAGGTTATATGAATAAAAGAGAAAATTGCAAAAGAATGTAAATGGTGTGATGCAATTAGCATTTTTATTGTGGTAAAATATACAAAACATAAAATTTACCACTTCAACTATTTTTAGTGTACAATTCTAGGTAATTAAGTACCTTCACACTGTTGTGCAGCCATCACCACCATCCATTTCCTACATAAATTTTTGAAGCACAAAAAAATGTTATATACTATTTGTGGATATATACACACGTATGTAGAAAATGTGTAAAAGCATGCATGGTAATGATACACACTAACTGCAGAATAATGGTTACCTGTGGGAGGGAAGGAAAGAAGGAATATGGATAAAAACAAAGGGCTTTGTCTGTATCTATAACATTTTTTAAATGTGATATGTGAAGCAAATGTTAATATCTATTAAAATTAGATGGAAGATGTGTGGCAGTGTATAATGTTATTTTCTGAGTAGTCTACTATTTGAAATAAAATAAGTCACAAGTAGGGTTAGGAAGGCAACTTGCAAATTTATACTTGACAATTCAGTTTTAAAAAGTGATTTGTTTTGGTTTTTTGTTTTTTTCTTTATTGTTGACACTATTACAGATGTCCTCATTCCCCTCCACCCACTTTTCCCACCTACACCCAGGCCCCTCCCACCCTATTCCCCCTGGCCACCACCACACTGTTGTCTGTGTCTGTGGATGATGCCCATATGTTCTTATATCCTTTCATCCCTTCACCTTCTTTCATCCAGTCTCCCCACCCCCACCCCTCTGACAGCTGTCAGTCTATTCCATGTATCCATGTCTCTGTTCTATTTTGTTCATCAACTTATTTTGTTCATTATATTCCACATATAAGTTAAATCATAGTATTTGTGTTTATCTGACTAGCTTGTTTCACTTAGCATAATACTCACCAGGTCCATCCATGCTGTCACAAAAAGTAAGAATTCCTTCCTTTTTATGGTTATGTGCTCCTCCACTGTGCAAATGTACCAGAGCTTTTTTATCTACTCATCTACTTTGTTTTAAATAAGGCTTTTATCATACAGAGATGATATTCAACATATTTAACAACCTCTGAGGTACACATACCAACATATCAGAATACACACCAGCTTTGGCCCTGGAGTAGGGTTTTTAAGACTGCCAACATTGGCCAACATTAATCCCTTATTTTTTGAACTGAATGGATTTGGGTCTTTTATTAGCGGCAGAGTTCACCAATACCTCTAGTATGTGTCCACATATGGAGTTCCCTAAATGGTTGACAGTGAACTTCCTCAATGTTAAGGAGCCTCAATATATCAAATCAGGACTCTTCTGGCCAAGATGGAGGTATAGGTAGACTCGCTTCACCTCCTCACACAACCATAAGGATAACAAGCAACCTAAAAACAAAAATCAACCATATGTGCCAGAAAATCAAGCCATATGGAAACCCAACAACAGAGGATTTAAAGAAGAAAAATTCATCCAGACTGGTAGGAGGGGTATAGAGGACACAGTGCGGTGCACACAGGGTGGTAGCAGCAAGGCAGTGGTGGCGAGGCAATGGCAGTGGCAGTCAGCAGAAGGGCGATTACACATTCACATGAGGCAGACAAAACCTGGAAGGGACAACTGGGGAGTGAGCCATCCCAGCCCCAGGCCAGATTACACAGTCCAGGGTTCCAGTGCCAGGAAAAGAAAGCCTCATAATCTCTGGCTATAAAAACCAGTGGCAGTTGGGGCAGTAGAAGAAACTGCTAGTCTTGCAGGAGAATCCATTTAAAGAGCCTACAGGGTTCTAGAATGTGCACAAACCCACCCACTGAAGGAATCAGCACCAGGGCAGCAGCAAGAAGGGCACCAGTTGCTTACAGGAAGTGGGGAAAGTGACTTAAATGGGGCAAGAGTCAAGCAGCCGCATTGTTCCCTCTCTGACTCCACCCCCACATACAGTGCCACAAAGCAGCAGAGCGGGTCGCCCCACTCTGGCAAATACCTAAAGCTCTGCTCCTTACAATGTAACAGGTGCACCAGCACAGGGAGTCAAAGCAGCTCTACCTAATGCACAGAAACAAACACAGGGAGGCTGCCAAATTGAGGAGACAAAGAAATATGGCCCAAATGAAAGAACAGTCCAAAATTCCAGGAAAAGAACTAAGCGACCAGAGATAGCCAACCTATCAAGTGCAGAGTTCAAAACACTACTAATCAAGATGCTCAGAGAAATGATTGACTATGGTCACAAAATAAAGGAAGAAATGAAGGTTATACAAAGTGAAATAAAGAAAAATATACAGGGAACCAACGGTGAAGGGAAGGAACCTGGGATTCAAATCAATGATTTGGAATAAAAGAAATAAACATTCACCTGGAACAGAAAGAAGAAACAAGAATTCAAAAAAGCAGGAGAGACTTAGAAACCTCTGGAACAACTTCAAATGTTCCAACGTCCGAATCATAGGGGTGCCAGAAGGGAAAGAAGAAGAGCAAGAAATTGAAAACTTATTTGAAAGAATAATGAAAGAAAACTTCCCCAAATTGATGAAGGAAATAGAAATGCAAGTCCAGGAAGCTCAGACAATCCCAAACAAGTTGGACCCAAAGACACATCATAATTAAAATGCCAAAGGTTAAAGATTAAAAGAGAATCTTAAAAGCAGCAAGAGAAAAGAAGAGAGTTACCTACAAAGGGGTTCCCACAAGACCATCAGCCGATTCCTCAAAAGAAACCTTGCAAGCAAGAAGGGACTGGCAAGAAGTATTCAAAAAGATGAAAAGCAAGGACCTACATCCTAGATTACTCTATCCGGCAAAGCTATCATTTAGAATGGAAGTGCAGATAAAGTACTTCCCAGACAAGGTAAAGCTAAAGGAGTTCATTATCACCAAGACCATATTATATGAAATGTTAAAAAGACTTAACTAAGAAAGAGATCAAAACTGTGAACAGTAAAATGACAACAAACTCACAATTATCAACAACTGAACCTAAATCAAAAACAAAGCAAACAACTAGAACAGGAGCAGAATTACAGAAATGGAGACCACATGGAGGGTTACCAGCTGGAAGGGAGAAGGGGAAGGGTTGGGGAAAAGATATAGGGAATAAGAATAAATGGTAGGTATAAAATAGACAGGGGTAGGTTAAGGAAATAGAGAAGCCAAAGAACTCATATGTATGACCATGGGCATGAACTAAGGGGAGGGATTGCTGGAGGGAATGGGGGTACTAGGCAGGAGGGGCAAAGGGGGAAAAGTGGGACAACTGTAAGAACCTATTCGATAAAATACACTTAAATATATATATATATATATATATTTATTTATTTATTTATTTATCAAGTCAGCATTGTCGTTGACCAAAGAAAGTCACTGTTTACTTGTGAGTCCTGGCCCAATTAAAGTTTTTCCCTGAGGAATCAAAAAGGCTTAGTAACTCAAATGTGACATTATCTTCAACCCCCGAATATCAAAGCCTAGCCAGGAAACCCCAATGTTATTTGCTCCATTTTTCTGCTAGTTTCATTCACTAGCTATTCCATGTGGTTTTTCAAAGAGCTTTTTAGACTGTGTAATAATTTTGAGGGAAAAGGAAGGTGGGTAAGTACCCCATTTTGCCAGTATTCACTCAGGAAAGCAAGCTGATTATAGCTGTAATTTCCTTTAGAGAAGAGGACTCCTTCCTCATTTTGGAAAGCATCTCTAAACCAAGGAAACTGAAGACATGGTAATATATTGGTAGGTCTCAGCTTTAGGACTTGGGGTCCCTCAAAGGGCACTTTCTCACCTTTCTCAGAGTGGAAAACTGAGGGCATTTCTGTAGAGAGTGGGCCGAAGAGAGCTTTTACATCTTCCTATTTTACCTTGTTAGGCTTGCAATTTTTGAGACACCACAGATCAACACTTAGCACCCTCAAAATCTTTCATTTTGTTGTTATTTCTTTTTACTAATTCTGGGCACTATTTTATATCCCAAGTCTATATGGTCTAGTCTTATCAGGATGATGTTATTCAAATAATCTATATGAACATTTTTTTAAAATAGTCAATTAGCAAATTACCAAAACCACTGCTTTCTGAATTGGACCTAAATTGATACCTTCCTAGTTCTTGGAAACACTAGAGATATTTAAATAGTTGAATCTTAATTCAACTGTTTAAACCATTGCAGTTACAAAAATGGTATCTGGCAGTATTTTAATATACCTCAGTTTCCCTTTATTTTACTTTATCAGAGTATCCAGCTGTTATTAGTTACTCTTTTTTACTAATTGCTCCCAAGTGTTCTGTTCTTTTGTTTGATTCTTTGTTTTTAAGTGTTTGAATGATTTGTTTAAGATTTTATTTATTTATTTTTAGAGACGGGGTGGGAGGGAGAAAGGGAGGAAGACAAACAGCCATGTGTGGTTGCCCCTTGTGCACCCCCTACTGGGGACCTGTCCTGCAACCCAGGCATGTGCCCTGACTGGGAATCGAACCAGTGACCCTTTGGTTCGCAGGGCGGCGCTCAGTCCACAGAGCCACACCAGACAGGGTACTAAGTGTTCTGTTCTTAATACAGACTTTAGTTATTTATTCTAGAAACATGTAAAGCACTCTTGTATGGCAAGAACTATGCTAAATGCTGTCATCAAACACTGCAACCATGCACTGTTACAGCAAGAACTTCCTGGTTGTGAAACAAGTATCCCAAGATGCCATCATCTTAAGTAATACTTTCAATATATTTAACCGGTGTCCATAAGACACTGGTTGTCAATGATCCACTATACTGTTTATAACATTCCCACTGGTTTTAGCTGCTCTATCAGACCCACATCATGCTCTCCATGTATCTTGTTAGGAAAAGAACCATGTTCACTGAGCTCCACTGTTTTGTTAAACTTTTCAAGCAGCAAACTATCTGGTGCGCATTGGGAAGTCTAGAAATTATATGTGGCATCAAAAGACATGACCCCTGCCTATGAGTGGAATATGATCTGGCTGGGGAGATGAGGAATCATTAGAGGAAACTGTACTCCAGCATTAGGTTGTGTGATACAAACTAAATACTCCAGGGGTTCAGAAGATAGCGAGCTGATTGGGATTTGGAGAAAGGGAGAACGAAAAATGAACATAAGAGGGAAGATTGGAGATAGGAAAGAAATCTGAAAAACGACTTGACATATGGGTGAAGAAAAACTGCAAACTGAATTCTGACCTCTATTCCTCGTAAGTTAGGTTAAGTGAATTGAAAAAAGGGTAATAGAGCAATGAGAAAGGCAACGAAGAGAAGATAGGGCAGCGGACAACAAAGGGGCAAGGCTAAATGGGGAATGAGTAACTCAGCCCTTCTTATGAAGGTTGGGGTGTCCTGAAATGGATTTGTTAGCGTGGCCCTCACTCAGTATGCAAAATGCATTCTTGAGTCCAGTCCGAACACCTCGTGGTCTTGTTGACAGGCGAGGCTTTCGATTTGAGACCTAATGACGTACTATAGCTGCCATAATCCTCTTTTCTTGAACCCACTTTACTTGAACACATGACTCAGAAATTTCTACCGTCAGACAAGACCAATGAAATTGTTTGATATAGTTGACAAGGAATACCTCCAGCAAGATATTTGCAAGTCTTCAAGTCACTTTGTATATTGTAGTTATTGAGGCTAGACTTGCACTGTGCCTTGAAATATGAGCAGGATTTGGATATTAGGAGAAGAAAGGGTATTCCGGGTACAAGGAATAGTGCAGGCAAAAATGAGGTGATGGGAAAGCGAAAGGTGTGATTCAGAGCCCGCGCATAGACCAATTTGACTGGAGACGTAACAGGATCCTGTCAGACCCGTCATCGCCATCTGAGTGGAGGAGATGCTGACGAAATTGCACATAGGGTTCCTGCCATCTGAATCTAGCAGTGCTGAAGCAGGTAATCCAATAACAGATAAACCACAGCATGAAGCCAGAAAACTAACAGTTAATCAAAATCATAAATATTAACATCACTTGTGTTAGCCGTCCAGAAAGATTACATAGATAGAATAGACGGCACTTTATTTGGTCTTTACAGTAATCTGCTGGCACGGGCAGCTCAGCTTTTATTCGCAGCACCAGACAAAGGCAAAAACCTGAGGGCTGGGAGATTATGTAAATTTTCGAAAGGCACAATCAGTCTCACAATAGGATCCCCCAGCTTCTGTCCCAAACTCTTTCTTCCTCCTTTCATATCTCTCCTGAACATGTCTTGTCTCATATCTCTCCTGATTGCATTGAGAGGGGGAGAGGTGGGGGAATGGCCTTGAAAACCCAATCTCAGCCGAAACACGGCTAGGGAAGCCACCAGCTCCCTTTGAACCAGGCAGCCCAGTTTTTTCAATACCTTTCCATGTAAGCCTCTCGTGCCCACAGACTGTCAAACTTGTAGGTCCGAGCATGGAAAAGGAAAAAGTCATCAAACAACTGCTTTGACTAAGTTGTTTCTTTTCCTCAGCTGTCATATTTGTGTGTGTGATGGTTGTAATCATATACAGTCACTTAAGCCCAAATCAGTCATCCTACATGTCTCTTAACTTGCCACTGGAAGGGTTTAAAAAGTGTATGCGCGCAGTGTTCATTACCCTGCCTTGCCTGTTACAAATGATTGTCTACCACTTCTGACTCTGTGAACCTTTCTTGCAGCATTAGCTTCATTATTCAAGATGTACAGATGCTGGAAGAATTTTAAACGGGCCCTCTGTGTTGTTTTTGAATGAGCATTACAGACAAATAATTATCCTCCAGAATTTTTAATTCTTCTGGAGTTAGCCCACTTTGGTGAATTGCAAGCACTGTCAGGCTTAATTCCTCATATCCTGCTTTTATTGAGTATTCAGGCCAAGGTATTCTACTTAGTTTGCTTTTTTATTAGAATCTCTTGCGCAGTCACATACCTTGAGAGAGACTCATTTCCCTAGAGTGTAACAACTACAATTAGTTTTTCACTGGTCCGTGGGCAATAAATGAACTTTCCCTCTTTGGCTAATTGTTCACATAAGGCTCTTATGAGACAGTTTGTTTCCTTAGGATGACAGAGGCATTTCTTCAAAATATATCTGAGTGGTTTCCCAGGTGTAGTTGCTTGATGTTTGAAGAATTTTTTAAAGGGGAGGTGGATATAAATTATTCACCTTGTATTTGGTAAACCTCATTTATCTTAGCCCGTACGTACTAAGTCCCCTTAAATCTCATCCTGCAGGCATCTTTTGGGGAAGAACTCTAGCACAAAAGTAAAACAAGAGAGGTGCATTTCAACTGAACTAGAACCGTCACTTATCCCAGTCTCTCTTACGCATACAACCTACCTCCATAAAGCAAGGAAGAAACAACTCACGCCATTATTAGTGTCTGGTGTCACTGCTAAGTGTTCGGACAGTACCCCCGGCCCAGGGTCCCCCTGAGTGAATTGTACAGTGTAGAGCCTCATTTATTTCGTACTCTGGATGAAAACTTCAGCCATCCTATAAAACCTTGAAGGCTTTTTACACCAGTAGTTCAATAGTGCAGCATTTCTCCAAAGCTAACAAAGTGGTTTTCAATCGCTGCTTTGTCTCTGTGGTGAATCTAACATAGGGCACACTACTACTAACAAGGGTTACACAGTGCTTTGTGGACATTTTATACTATGTCTGTCCAACAGAGAAAAGCCTAAAATGTTGGAGCAGGGCCTATGTGGAAATCTTTGTCTGTGATTCTAGACTTAGAGGTCACTTTCAGGAAGAATGATCACAATGACTGAGCAATTAGGGCACCACTTAGCACTACCATAATATTTCATTCTCTTCCAAGTGCTTTTCTTTCATTGGCTCTTGTGAGCGTCACATCATTTTACCCCGTGTAGTAGGCAGGATATGGGTTAGGAAATCTAGACACTGAGTGGTGAAATATTTGCCTTACCCAAAGTCCTACAGCTAATCTGCAAGAGAAGTCGGCCTGAAACCCAGATCCCCTGATATGACCCTGGAGCCAGTGTTCTCTCTGCTTTCCCTTATGTGGTCCATAGGAAAATATATTAAAGCAAAATCTTGAAGTGTTTCTTTCTCCTTAGAACTCCTAAGATGGTACGTTTGGAAGAGGTCACAAGATCATAACACAAACCTGTGTTGACAAAGCAATGCGAATTTGGGAGCAGCCAGAGCTGTTCAGTGTAGCTATCTATGTAGCTCAGTTTCATTTTCAGTTAATTTGATCCCTGGTTTTTACTTCACCTGCTCTTGGTTGTTAACCGCCCCCTCCCCCCATACTCTAATCATCACTAATTGATAGGGGACTGTATTGCTCTTAAAGGTCTTTAGAGAAAGACATTACCATTACCTCCATTCTAAACTCATTTTTAGAGAAATTCATCTGTGGCTATTCACCTCATGGCATGTTTTATTTGATTCAAGTTAAATTTGCTTCAATATAAATGTGTCAATTAAGTCTATAATTCAACAAGTTTTATTGAACGTGTGTGCCCAGGTCTACTGGGTTTGTGAGGTATGAAAATAAGACCCAAAATTCAGTTCTTGCCCTCAAGGAGCTTATTGCCTGGACAGAGTATGATTTGAGAATTCACATTTAAAAAACCAGCTTCTATAGGTTAGAAAACAAAGCAGAGTGAGCTGGAGTTTGCAGGGAAGGCTTCCTGAAAGAGTAACGTCTTGTAGAAGCCTTGAAAGATGAATAGGGTTCAAGTTGCTGAATGTAATAGTTAGGTCAACCTAACAATTATATGAAAAAAAACCCCACATGTGATCTCAATGGCTTAACAAAATAGTAGTTTATTTCTTGCTCACATCACAGCCCAATATGGGTTGTCTTGTGGGTGGGAGGAATCCCTGCTCCAAGCAGTGACTTGGGAAACCAGTCCCCTTTCATCTAATGGCTCCTCATTTCCTTATGCCTTGGAGTCCTCCACTGGGTGCTCTGCAGCCAGCCTGCAGGGGAAGCAGTGATCCATATAGGAGCTCAATGGAGGCTTTCTTAAGGACCAGGCCTACGAGTAGCATCCATCACTTCGACCCTATCTAACCATAGAAGAGGCTGGGAAATTTAATCTAACTCTAGTCTCAGAGAAAAAATAGGTAGGATGGCCTGAATACATAACATTGTCTCTGCCATACTAAAGAGGGAGGGCTTTCTGAAGGAAGGATGAGGAAGAAAAGGGCAGCAGAACAAGAGCAAACTTGAGTTCTGCTTGGACACCTAATTTTCTGATTTGATTTGAGTAAATCTGATGAACTTGTCACAAATTCTGAGCTTTGATCTTGGTGGGAACAAAAGAGACTGCATTCTTAGTAAGTATTGTATCATCAGTCATCCAGGTATTTCATTTTCCAGTGATGAGACTCACAACTAGATTTGATTATCTTCGGTGTCATAGCACATGTGCCAAGACATAACCTTTTTAATAGATTTTATTTTTAGAGCACTTTTAGGCTCATAGAACAATGTAGCAGAATCTTCCTACACTGAAACCAGTGTAGATATATGTCATTATGTATTTGTCTAAACCCATAGAAGGTACAACACCCACAGTGAATTCTAAGGTAAAATATGGACTGTGGGTGATAATGATGTGTCTATGTAGGTTCATCTGTTGTAAAAAATGTACCATTCTGGTGTAGGATATTCATGGGTGTTATGGATGTGTGGAGACAGGGGATATATGAGATATCTCTGTACCAAGACATAACTTATTTTAAAGATTTTATTATTTTTTAGAGAGAGAGGGGAAGGGAGGGAGAAAAAGAGGGAGAGAAACTTCAATGTGCAATTGAAGTGTCATCAATCAGTTGCCTCTTGCGTGCCCCCAACTGGGATCCTGGCCTGTAACCCAGGCCCGTGCCCTGACTGGGAATCGAACTGGTGACCTTTCAGATTGTGGGCCAGCACTGAATCCACTGGGCCACACCAGCCAGGGCCCAAGACATAACTTTTAATATCAGTGCTACACTGGTTAGATCTTCTCTGCTCACAGCAACCTGTTCACTGATAATATATTCTTCCTGATTATCGTCTACGAAGCATCAAAAATTGACAACTCAGGGAAAAAATCCAGTTAAAAGATATAATTCATTTGCCCCATACCATACCTTTATTTTTTAAAAAAGATTGAATGCATTTAGATGGGACATGATCTCTCTGGTTAACCTCAGTTTCCCCTAGAATCTATATAGCCTAACATGTGACCTAACTTACAAATTTGTGTCACCTGCTTAACCCTTGGCAACATATGAATTTGTGACCTATATTTCTGGGGCCTCCCTTTTATGTGATAGATCGTGTGATAATAGTCAGGTCACATAAATCCTTGTCACATGGAAACTGAGTGCTTTCACAAACTCACCAGCCTTGTGGGGATGAAGCCACCGACTATTTTTGAAGAATAATTCTGAAAAGGTCCAAGAGATCTACAGGTATATAAGAATTCTTAACAATATTTTGGAAAGGATCATGGATCACTTTGACACTCTAACAAATGCGGTGGACTGCCTCCCCATGATAGCACCCATGCACAAAACCTCCTGCAGATAATTTCATGGAGTTTCTGAAACCTCTTTGTACACCACTCCTGTGGCGCAGTGATTGATAGCCTCATTTAAGCTACATGGGATAGTAATTAGAGAATTAACATTGAACTCCTAAAAACATGATCTAAATCAAGCATTTTCTAGGTAAGTAATGTGAAGTTAGTCATTCAACCTCTGAACCTCTCCTTCCTCATCTGAAAAATGACATAAATAATACCTACTCTACCAGGCTACTGTGATGATTAAATGAGAAAATGTATGTAAAGAATGTAGCACAGTGCCCTGAACAGCATAATTCAGTTGGTTCGTGGACCAAAAGGTCATGGGTTTGATTTCCGGTCAGAGCACATGCCTAGGTTGCCAGTTTGGTCCCCATCCGGGGCATGTACGAGAGGCAATCGGTCACAATGGTTCTCTCTCACAATGATGTTTCTGTTTGTCTCTGTCCTTCCCTTCCCCCCTCTCTCTAAAATCAATAAGCATTCCTCAGGTGAGGATTTTTAAAAAAAGAATCTAGGTTAGTGTCTAGAATATCATAGTATTCTCAGCAAATGAAAATCATTATTATTCAGTGATATTAGTCATCCTTCATAGGTGTTCAGTGGTGCTCACCTGGATTTCACACAAGACTCATTAGGCATTGAACATGATTCTTCAGATTTCTGCTTACATGTCACTTAGTTTGAGAGATCACTTGTGACCTTTATCCCCCCAGCTCATCCCCCAAGTCTACACCATGACACCCTGGACTTGCCCCAAAATAGTGCTTATCTCAAGGCATTGTAACTGCCTGGTTGTTTGTCCACCTCCTCTACCCGTTTCTGAGCTCCTCAAAGGCAGTGCCATGTCTGTTCCATACTCTGCTCTACTTTCAGTGCCTAGCACATTATAGGTGCAAAATCAATCCAGAACAAATTAATAAGTAAGGAGGAAAGGTTAAAGCCTTGAGACATCAGAAGGAGCTGAAGAGAAGGTAAATTTTAAAAACTGGACATATCTGTCTTTCTCTCAGAATTCTTGGTAACTACCCACAAATCTATTGTTCCTTATGATGTCTCTGAAGCCCTTTAAAGTACCTTCTGAGTCATGAAAGAAAGAACATTCCAGTCAATAGAATATTTCTTTGAATGCTTAATCATTTTAATTTGTATTTAAGTTCTTTGGAAATTGACCTTTACTGTTTAGAATATATACATCTTTATTAAATAATATCTGATTAAATAACACACAGTATTCACTAGTCATGCAGTGTTACAGTGAGTTTATTAGAGTCTCTTATTAAAGAAATCCTGCTCTCATTGTTAACCGCACAGTGAAATCGTCTCAGCTGGTCATTAAGCTCTGCCTCCTTCCAACCCTAGTGACACACAGTTATTTGTAATCCCTCCAAGTTTTACAAGCTCCATTTAGTGGCTGCCTAGCAAGAGAACTTAACAGGCTTATTGTGCAGAAGTAACTTGGCCCTTTCTGATCCCAGTGGGTAATTAAGTAGACAGTCGTCAGATCGGTTGGAGAATGGACTTTTCTGCCTGGTGGAGAATTTCCATATAGATCACACATATGATACCAATCTTCAGGGAATTGAAATGCGCAGAAACAAAGCAAAATATTTGAATCTGTCTTTGATTTAATGGGCACTTTATGACCAATGGCTAATATCAGTTCCACATACAGCACTCTCAGTATTGGAGATTGAGCTGACGCCATATTGCACTCAGGACATTCCCTGAAAGTTTATTTTAATCATTTATCTCTGCCTCATAACATTAAAGAACAGATTGTGACAAAAAAAGAAAAAGAAAACAGTATTTCAGCTTTCTGGTTGCTAGGGATATAGATGGAGAAAATTTCATGACTACTTTCCAAAGCTTATATTCTGAAAGAAGGTTCATTTTTAATATAGAAATAATAAAAATGTAGGTGGCCTCAACAGCCATAATTTTTATAAATTACAGACATACCGTCTGCCAAGATTTGAAATTGGCATTCTGCGCAGCCAAAAACTCTGTTCTTAGCTGTCATCTAATTTGGGATTTTAGCTACTATTTCCAGGCTATTAACCTTCACATCTGGACTCCCAGTGACCCCACATCAGCATGCCACTGCTGCTTCAGTATTGATCAGCGGCATCCTCTTCCCCAATAGGTGATAAATTTATTAGTAACCACCCGAGCTGTCCCAGCTTCAGGCAATGGTCTCCTTAAGAATTATAGTATTTATTCACTGGAGGATAATAAGACAAGGGAAGAAGTCAAATAATTTTGCCTGTAATTTGCAGCTGTTTCATACAGACTTCTGCTTCACACAGAAAAGAGCCTGCAGTTCAGATATTATATAACGTCCTCTACTTTGCATAAGACATTGTGAATAATTTTTCTTACAAGATGCACTTTATTTATGAGCAGGTCCCTCCATAGAAAGAGCTTGTTAGGGCTTAATGCTGATGAACAGAGACAGCAACATTCACACTTCCAGGTTATGGTCTGTCAGTGCTTTCATTATGTGCACTAATTTACAAGGATTTATTTATTTTCTCACAAATGTAAAAATGTGCTCCAAGCAAAACATGCTGTCTGGGCGTCTCAGCCCAATGTTTTCCTTGATGGAGGGAGTGGTGTGGGGACTCGAGATGTCGTGTGTCATTCTTCCCACCTCCACCCCCACCCACCCTGCATCACTGCCTAAAATTATGGTAGTATCAGAGATCTATATATTTTTGCTTGCTCAAAAAAAAAAAGATACTGATGAAAATATTAAACCCTGGAGTAGTTCTCTCAATGCAGTTTAATTCCTTTCTTATAGAAAGTGCTCGTGAAAATGCTGTCAGCAAGCACATCAACAGATGTGGCCAATGGAACAAGTTATGGCCTCGGCATTGGGCACGAGATTTTGGAAATCTGGGTACAACAATATCCCCTCCCAAATAAAAGTCAATTGAATCCTCAGATCGTGCTAGCCCCAGATGGCTTTATGTGATCTGAAATCACTCACATCCCTATCTCTGAAGAATAAAGCTTAAAATATACTGGGCATGTACCACCTCCTCCTACTCAGTCCAACAGACAGTCATAGATCATACTGCATCGTCGACGTCTCTGTGCTATACCAATACTCCTCGAGAGGAAAACCGCCCCTCTCAAGTAATGGCAAAAATAATTCTTTTTCCTGCCTAGGATTTTAAATTTGGTTTTTAACCTCAGCGAAAATTAAATACCGCTTTATCTTCACCAGTGAAGACTTTGTAAAACTAGTTGTTTGGGAAGTGTGTGTGTGTGTGTGTGTGTGTGTGTGTGTGTGTGTACAGGTTGGTTCGTGCGATGCTTGGCTTGTTGGGTGGTGAAGGAAAATGAGAGGAAACAAAAATACGTGCAAAGAAAACATGCCTAGTGCTTTAATAAGCACTTATCACACAATCCCTCAAAGCCCTTTTTCCTATTTCTCTTTCAACTCCAAATCTAAGTGTAACCCAATCAAATTTAATTAAAGAGTCTCCAGGAAAAAGCATTGTTTTAGAATTTGGACAATGATAAAAGAAATTGCTACACAAATATATGAAAGGAGAGTGTCTTACAAACTGTCAGCCAAATAAGCCCTGAAGGCCAATAGTGAGATGTAATAAGCCTCATCTGTGGGATTCAGCTGCTATGAACAGAGGTAGCAAGTTCAGAGTGTTTAGAAGTTCACAAAAATGAAAAGTTGGGGGACCATGTAAACACCAGGATTATCATCTCTGGATCAATACAGACTTCACCCTGATGGGGTGATGGGTGTTTAGTGAACAAGAAACAGAGTTATCCTCCCTGGCGTCAGCATAAAGATGTGTAATTACACACAAATACAAAGACACTAGTTTCCGTAGGAATCCACTTCTCTAGGCCTTTTGCGAAGCTGCTCCAATTTTCAGAGGATTAGATTCTCTAATTGTACTACCTCCTAGTTAGATCGATACTTTCAGAGTATTCTTAGTTTTACTTTCCATGTGCTTGGATTCTTTGTCCTTTGGCCCTCACAAAACTTGCCAGAGTGACATCCAGGGTGAGTTTGGTAAAGAACTCATGATTTCACACCCTTCAAGCCCATCCACTCTCAGCCTTTCTTTCTCCAGACTTGAGTCTTGATCTTGCAGCGCATCCTCTTGTGACAGCAAAAATTTAAATTTCACACTCAGTGCTATTTACAGAGGTCACGGAAGGTGATCTCAAATTATATGCCTGCCACAAACCAGACCCACTTCTGGGCATTCAGGAAATTGATTTTACCAAAGCACAAACAAAAATAAAAACATAGAGGTATCCCTCGGTTCATCCTCAGTCCACATTTTCTGGAGATAAAAGAAATATTCACGTGTTATTATCCTATGACCTAACCGATTCTTAAAAGTCTTTTTACAAACCTCCTTAAAGGTCCTTATGCCTCTAAAAATGACAAAGGGCCTTATTGGCATGGAATTCCCCTTGTTTGGACATTCTGGTCTCCTTTGGGAATTCACCAAAATATCGATGACTTTAGAGGCATTCCGGGAAGGTTCAAATGAATCTGTAACTTTTATAGATGTTAAGGATTAAAACTTCATGAGGAACATCAGGATTAATCAAAGTACACCATAAAGCCGAGTCTTAATAATAACCTCCTGCCAACGAATTAGCTCATCCAAAAGCAGTTTATTAAGTTGGGTTTATAAACTGTCTTTAGATGAGTTCGCTCTTTGCCAGGAAAATTACTGCATGTATGTGTATGTACTAAAAGAGCATGCCTGTTATCACAGATGTTCCTGATTTTAACACACATTCTGAATTTCACCAGGTCTGCATAAAGGAGAGGTAAGAAAAGACAAAAATTGTAGACTAGTTTTAAAGTCATGTCATGTGGTTATTTCAAGAGCACTGTCAAAAGCACCGAAGGAAGCAGGAGTTGAACTGTGTGCTCTTTATATGTCTGCCATTTTTTAAATGTATTATTTCATATGATACTTATAACAACCTAGGCTTGAGTAACCAACTCATCTCAGTTTGTGTAGTCCTGTCCCAGTTTTAAAACTGAGCGCTGCATCAGTCCCAGGCAAAGCAGGACAGGCCGTCACCTTCCCTAGGTAAGGCAATCAAAGGTGTTCTAAAACCAGTTTCCAGTGTAGAGGGGACGGGTGTGAGTGGGTTTCCCCCACATCACCCATAAGCAATTCTTGGATGCCAGCTGGGTGTCCTAAAATTTCACTCAGTTCTGACACTGTCTACCTGCAAATACTGTCAGATCCCACAGGCTAAAGGCTCAGTCCCACAAGACTCCCCTCCACCCATCACTTCAGACACCAATAGCAAGTCCAGGTTGTCACCTGTGCTTCTGACCAGCTGGGTTATAAATCAGAGGTTCCAATAGCCTGCAACTTGGGTTTTATTAATTTGCTAGAACACTCACAAAATTTGCAGAAACATTTTACTTACTAGATCACCAGCTTATTATAAAAAGATTTAACTCAGGAACAGCCAGATGGGAGAGATACATAGGGCAAGACATGGGGAAAGGGCACGGAGCTTCGACGCCCTCTCAAAGTGAGCCACTGTCCCCAACTTGCCACATGTTCACACAACCAGTAAGGTCCCTGAACCATGTCCTTTCGGGATTTTATGGAGGCCTCATTACATAGACACAATTGATTAAATTGGCCATTTGTGACTGAAGTCAATATCCAACCTTTTAATTTCATGATTGGCTCCACTGCAAACCAACCCATATTTATATGAGGTTCAAAGCTAGCTCATTAACATAACAAAAGATGCTTTTCTCTCTCACCATGTAGGCAATTTCAAGAGCTTAGGGGGTGGTGTTTGTTAGAAATGGAGTTGAAGACCATATACATATTTCTTATAACAAATCAGAATAATATCATAGGCAGATAATCTTTTCCATATTTTAACAAATTTGGAGAGAGGAATTTCTGCATCAAAGTCACACATCAATTATAAGTGGTATATTCAGTGTTAGAACCCTAGCCTTCTAACTGCTATTTTTTTTTCCAAGAAACCAGGCTGTAGTTAACACAGTGAGTAAAAACTACTGTGAAAATTTTATTGGCTTTTTTTTCTAGAAGCTGAACCATTCCCTTTGTGACACCATAATTTTTTTATCCAACTCCCCCCCTCCCTTAATAGATACTACAGAGATAAAACTCAGTTCGGTTTATCAGGATTATTACAAACTCCTTGTTAACTGAGTGTGAATTGATAAAAATAATTTTAATGCTTTCCAAGTCAGTTAGTTCTAGTTCAACTATGAAAATAACCAAGTAGCCTATGCATCTGCACCCTAAAAGAAATGTAATACATACTACCTCCTTTGCCTTTTTGCATTTATCTTAAAGAAGTATTTATATTTTCTGTTTATGGGGGTAAACAAGTGTCAAGAGGATGGAAATGTAAAACTGGACTACACAAAATTATTAGAACTGGCTTTATCTCCACATGTTACATTTTGTCACTTCTTCTCAACACACAAAGAAGAAAATGTGTGCCCGAACAGACCTCTCCTATTACTGTCTTATCTGTGCTGAGCAAAATTGAATCCATATGTCTTTAAAATGATTTTCCATTTCTATGGCTTTTTTCAAATTCCTGGTCTTGGTGAAAATGTAGCCCACTAGCCTCCTAATGCTCATTTGCTCTTTCCCAACAGGCATCACAGTGGATAGGCATGGATTCATTTACTTTGTGGATGGGACTATGATTCGGAGAATTGATGAGAATGCTGTGATCGCCACTGTAATCGGCTCCAATGGTCTGACTTCCACGCAGCCACTGAGCTGTGACTCCGGAATGGACATCAGTCAGGTAGGCACCGCTGGTTCTCAAGTGTTACCACCACTTGGCATCATGGAAATGAGGAACCGTTTTCTCATACAGAAATTAGGTAGAAAGGAAGCCTGGAGAATCTGTTGTAACACCACATAGCAGAAGTTTCTCTCTATCCCAGTTACTTTTTTTCCTCGTCAGAAAACCTCGGTTGGGACAAAATGGCAAGCTAGGACGAGAGTACTGCTACACGGAATGTTGGCATAAGAATCAAAGTCTCAACTTCGAATCAGTTAGAGGGCAAGGCCAATCTCATTTGTTAAATGTCTTTCTAGATAGATAATATGATTATTTTTAAATAATACGGTATCTCACATTTGGGAAAGTAGTGACTGCTAAACTCTTTAGAAACCTTTTTAAAGGAATATATGAGCATGACTTGCTATTTATGTGTCTGTGGATAGCTCTTTCTAGGGCATTTGAAAGTTTTGTTAAGTAAAAGCAACATTTCCTTTGAGATCTATTTTGTATGCATTTAGGAAAGCTTTATGCCAGTGAGAATAAAAGGGAAAATTCAGTGTAGATGTCATGTGAATTCAAAATTCTGATTTTACCACAATTCCACAGAATCAGGATTAGACATGTAGAGAGATTATAGAGCATATAACAGAGACCCAGCACCCTGCGGATGACTTTCTTAGTCTTTAGACACAAAAGGTTGGCATTTAAAGTGAGGGAAATAGACTAGACATTCCCAGAGGGCCTTTTAAGCTCTAATATCCCATGAATCTGCAACTCTGATGAAGTTGATTATTAGATAATCTTTTCAAATGAATTAGAATACAAATTGGCAGTTTTAGGATGGATTAGTGTATTAGGGAAGATGGTTTTGATGGCAAATAATAAAATGCCTATCTAAAAGTGGCTTAAACAACGAAGTTTCATTATCAAACATAGTGAGGTGACCAGCGGTAGGCAGAGATGCGAGCAGATTTTCTTCTTGTGTCACAATGGCCAGAACGCAGTCACTAGCAAAGGGGAAATGAGATCTCCAAAATGGATTCGAACCTTCTAGAACTGGGTCACCATCCTTGATCATATTGCTACTAATACCTAATTCTTGAACCAAAATCAGGGTTCTGTCAACAAGAAATGAAGGATCGCTCTTGGATAGGCAGCCAGCAATAACCTCCACAGTTAGGATGTTCCCATTGCTTCATGATTCATGCCACCTGAAAGCTAGCATGACAAGGAAAAGAAAGTGAACACATCATCCAGACCATCTTGCTTTAGTCATTAGCTCTAATATCCCCTCCCATCTCCATCCCCCATGCACACACATCTCTGTAAAACACTAGAAATGTGCCTATTTGGGGGTTTCTTCTCCGTGTGCTCCCGCCTTACCCCAGAAACTCAGAAATTCGTCAAATACCGTAGAATCAACTATAACAATAAAGTGGGACTTGGGAGGCCTGGAAAACAGACAAAAGGAATGAACGATTCTTAAGAGAGATTGGAGTAGATCAGGCTATCAAGTCCTCGAGTGATCTAACTATAATGCAAAATCCTACAGACAGAAGGCAAGGAAAAGGAGCATTATTTATGGCAGTAAGGAAGGGTGTGAATGTGTTTATATAGAGGAGGGGGATAAGAGAGAGGAGATGCACATATATGAATCACTTGCACGATATTTTTAACCTAAAATAGCACACTTAGAATTGCAATCAATCAACTCTGAACGACTTATCTGTTTCTGTGTAGGAAAGTTATGCTGAAAAGGGAATTCTTCATCTAAATTTTTCATCTAAAAATCGCCACGAGGAGGACTCTTTTTCACATGACACTTTACAAAGCCATAACTGCCACCAAAAAAGCGAGCTCATCCCTTTCAGGTTGCTATGTACAGTGCAGCCCATTGAAAAGGTGCCCTGGCAACCAGGAGACAGAACCATATTTTTCCTATGATGTTTCATTCCAAGCCTCAGTTTCCCTGATGTCCCCATCCCTTTTCCTTATACAAAAGATTTATAAAAACAGTAATTTGGGGAGATGTTGGGAAGGGAAAAAGGCTTCATGTCCAAACTGTTTGGCAGCTATCTCTGCTCCTGTCCATCATTTCCTATCCTGCCCATAAAACCCTTTAAAAAGTAGAATTTTTTCTCTTGGGCTGGCAGAGAACAATGAGTCCATACTGATCTCTACCTCAGTGCCCCGATGATAACCTTCCATCTTTATTAGGGGCTTGCTTTCACGGCTCCATTCCCTCAGTTTGGCATTACCTCTGCTGATCCAAATCCCACCCCCCTCCCTGCGCATACCTTATCTCTTCCATGAGAACCTTCCCCGACGGATCTAGTCCTCCCTGTTGTCTCATTCCCTTGCTGAAAGTTAGTATCACCACATTTAATATGTAATCTGTTCTCCGTCACCCAACTGTGTATCCAACTAGTCTCCCAAGGTAGCCTGCATGTTCTTTGGATGTGCCTATAAGTGCTCAGCGGGTACAGTTAACATATATGCCAATATCAAAAGGACACTATGATGCAAAGACTATGGATAATAGTGAGAGATGAAGCTAGAGAGCTAAGTGGAGAGTATGTGGTGAAGGATACTGGATGCATGATAGAGTTTCAGTTTTATCCAGTTGTCAATAGGGAACCAATAATAGCATTTATCAGGGACATACATTTTTAAAATAATATTAAGCATGGGAATGCATTTTTCAAAGATCATTCTAGCTGTGGTATAGAGAATCAAGTGGAAGAAAACAGTGTTAGAGGCAGGGGATCACTTAAGAGGCACATGAAGTAGTATAGGTGTGATAGGGACAAAACGTATCACTATATAAACGATGAGCGCCTTTGCAAGAGACTTGCCTACAAATTAAATTGCTTTCCAATGTTTTGGGGTTTTTTTGGGAGGGTGGATATTCAAATGATATTTCTTTGGGATACAATTCTGTGATGACACTGACCACAGAGTGTCTCAGCTTCGTGCGTGTTATTTGGGCAAGCAATGATAATGGCCAAACCTGAAGTATCAACAGTATGAATTAAGAAGGCTAGGAACATTGGTGAAATGTTGGCGCTAAAAGCAAAGAACTTATTGACGGAATTAATTTTGGAATAAAAGAACTATGTATCTGCTGGTACTATTCCCTGAAAGGAAGGATACAAGAAAGGCGAAGCAGGTTTGGGTAAGGGTTGGATAATGGAGTCAGTTTGGGGCATGTTGAGTTTGAGGTGCCCGTGTGCATCCAGGTAAATATTGATATATCTAGGTGGCAATTTGATACAGGCCTGTAAAACTCAAGGCCTAAAATGAAGATAAGATTTGGGATTTTTCATTTATACCTGAAAATGGCAAATAGAGGAATGGATGAGATTTTCCAGGGAGACTACACAGCATTAAAAAAAGAGGAAGTTTTGCCCTGACTGGCTTGTGTAGCTCAGTGGATTGAGCACCAGATTGCAAAGCAAAGGGTCACCAATTCAATTCCCAGTCAGGGCACATGCCTGGGTTGCAGGCCAGGTCCTCAGTAGGGTATGCACAAAAGGCAACCACACATTGATGTTTCTCTTCCTCTCTTTCTCCTTCCCTTCTCCTCCCTCTAAACATAAATAAATAAAATCTTAAAAAAAAAAAAGAGGACGTTTAAGGCCAAACTCCTAGGGGTGTTGAACACGCCATGCAGTGTACAGATGATGTGTTGTAGAATTGTGCACCTGAAACCCGTATAGTTTTGTTAGCCAGTGTCACCTCCCCCAGTAAAGTCAAATAAAAGACCAAAGTCCTAGGAATATCAGTATTCGCAAGAAGGCTGGGGAATGGGAGTCCACAGAGGAGACTGACAGGAAGAGACCTGACAGGAGGGAGGAAAACCAGGAATGTGTGTGGTCGAGAAAGCCAAGGGAGGCGATCATTGAAAAGGAAGGGAATGGTTAATATGAAATGCTGCTTAGAGGTCACGTAAAAGAAGGTGTTTTTTAAAGAAGCCATTTAGTTTGACAGCATTCGTGACTCTGATAACAGTGCCTTTGGTAGAGTGCTAATTAATTGGAGTCATATTGCAGTGGTAGAGTAGGAGGTGAGGAAAGGGAGAAAGTGAAAATAGATCATTCTTTTGATATATTTGACTGGGAAGGGGAGGTTTTGGCATTGAAGCAGATCAGCCCCTATGTGTGGCACAGGTGGACGGAAGTCGGAGAACACTGAATGAAATCAGATGGGTGAGTGGGTAGAGTGCCGGAAACCAGTGTGTGGTGCACCTTCACAGATGCTCAGCCTACATGGCTGGACTTTCCCATCTGTGTAGACAACTGTGGCAGATTGGGGACCTATGTCTCTCATGACTGTACTTAAGAACATGGGCTGTCATCAGCTAGAGGGAAGAAAGCTGAGCAGGGAGCTTCAAAACACCTTCCAAAAACAAAGCGCCCGTTGTTTATACCGGTACTTACCCTGATCCAGCTGAGCTTACAGTGTGCTCAGTTTCATACATCAGTAAATCAAAAACGTTGATGGGTGAGGGTGGAGACAGATGTCTGAATGAGAGCACACAGATTCTGCTGACAGGACCAGACAGGAGAAAAAAGAGAGGCCTCTGCTACAGCATGAAGCTTTTAATCAGACCCTATGAAGAGCTTACTGATTCTAAGGCTGTGTGGCAGCATCATACATTACCACAAGATCTTATAGAGTCCCCACCTTTTGAAACTTTGAAAGCAAATGTTGCTTGGCAGTAATCTATGAATGCTTGAAATACATGCCTCTCTGGAGTCAGGGTCATGGATCAGCTGTTTTCTCAAGGTCCCTTCCAACTCTGTGAAGGTTTTGCTTCAGAAATATAACGCAGTTCCTAAAGTTCTTTGTTACTTTCCCTGCACCTCAAAACCAAAGGTCCCCAACAAGGGAAGCTGGGCAGCGATGTGGACAACAGTCCCCTTTCTCTTGATTGCTTTTATCTTCTGCACTTTTCTGAGGCAAACCTGAGCCCCGGGAAGAATCAGCCCTCAATCTTCAGCATACCTTGATGTTCTCGCCACAGTAATTCTTATAGTAACTGCTGCCTCTTACTGAGAACTTACTATGTGCCAGGAACTGCTAAGCATCTTATTCACATTTTATCTACACAACCGAACCATCCTTGAGAAGTATAATTACCCCCACCTACAGAGGAGAAAACTATTGTACTACGACCACAGAGTTATTAAAGTGATACAGCCAAGATTTGAGCACAAGCTTTCTGACCCCCATGTGCATTTTCCCAACTTCTATATTTCCCATATCACTCTATGGGAAGATGACCAAATATCATTCTATTTAGTAGGTGACAAATGTAATGTGGTTTGGTTGAGGAATATGCTGCTTATTCACAGAATGTGTTTTCAGTGGCACTTAGGAAATAGTTTAATAAAATCTAATCATCTCAAGAAATGAAATTTGCTTTGACAATAAAATCAGCCATTTGTTCAAAATCAATATCTTTTTTTGATTTACTGAAATGTGAAACTGAACTCTCGGTATAAACTCTGAAGCATAACTTCCCTTTGTAAGCACTGCTATAAACAACCAGGCCTTTCACTTCAGGAGATGAGTTGATTATGAAGAGATTGGGCTCTTTATTTCCATTGCTGCTTTTGAATCATCCTGCTCTGGTAACTCACTTCCATCTCGTGCCTGACTAGAATGGAATTGGGAGTTAAACCAACTCTCTCGGTGCGATAGCAGATTTGAGAATTGATTGGCTCCTTGGAGCCCGCCTAATGTGCTCCCCCAAATCAGCCCAATAGCAGATGTATAAGCAACGGGGACCTTCTTTAACGACAGATAACCCTGTTGACCCATGGTCCCTAAGGTACACACTCTGAGGTGTTTGCCTACCAAGGGTATCCAGCCCACAGGCTGATGCCGCCCAGGATGGTGATGAATGCGGCCCAACACAAAATTGTAAATTTACTTAAAACCTTTTTTGGCTCATTGGTTTTCATTACTGTTTGTATATTTAATGTGTGGCCCATGACAATTCTTCTTTCCCAGTGTCTTCTTTCCCAACCTCTACCTCAAATGCCTCTTGTGACAGGGAACTCACCACCTCCCCCAAGCAGCTCATTCCATCTCTGAATGCCTCTGACTAATGCAAAGCTCTTTTGGGATTCCTTTCACTTTTTCATCTTCTTTAACTTTCACTGTCTAGTCTTACTGCAACTCTTCAAGCCCTGTGTCATACATTTAACCTGTTTTCTATGAAATAAATGTATTAGTGAACCAAGCATTATACTGGTACTTTCATATATGTTATCTTATTTAATCCTCATGACAGTTGCTCAAGGTATTATGTTCCCTTATTTGTGATAAACATGAAAAACAAGGTTCAGAAACATTGAGTAATTTCATTAATGTCACACAGTTGAAATTTGAACCTGGTCGACCTGACGTGGAATTCCACATTTTTTCCCACTGGACTACTATATCAAAGTGCCTCCTGCACATGACAGCCTTTTCAATATACGTGGACAACTCTCTCAGGTTTCTTAAATCACATCCACAATTTATTTAATTGTACCTCACTTGGAATAGTTTTGACTTTCTTCACCATTCTCCTCACTCTTCTCTGTACACGTTCCCCTTCTGTCTCTTAGAAACATGTTCCATCTATATCTCTTTGAAAATGAGGCTTCCAACCTGGCTGGTGTAGCTCAGTGGATTGAGCGCGGGCTGGGAACCAGATGGTCCCGGTTCGATTCCCGGTCAGGGCACATGTCTGGGTTGTGGGCCATGTGAAAATGAGGCTTCCAGAAATGAATAAAATAATCCAGATGTGCTCTGACAAACTCAGAGGTAGAATGGGAATTGTCACAACCCCCTTTCTGTATTTTCTGTTTCTGCTCGTTTTGCCTGGTTCACAAAAGTATTTCACCATGGAATGATTACTTCAAACAAAATAAGTCCCCATTTATAAAGCTGGTGCAAACCACAGATTCAAACAAGTAGTATCCCAGAAGCTTTTCAATTCAGGGTTACTCCCACCCAATGGTAGTTCTCATAGCAACCCCCCAAGGTACTTTTACAAAATGCTAAGGAAATAAAGAGCACAGGTTAAGAAACCACAGCTAAAGTCGAATTGGATTTTTAGACACTTTTGATATAATTACAGAGGACTAAAAATTCATATGTCCCTCAGCCCCATCTCATCTTGTATTTGCACACTTGGTTATTTGCATCATAGTGAGGGATCTTACATTACTCTGTACTCATTTCCATCTTATTAGATTCAGGCCATATCTTTTTATTCTTCTGCTCTTATAAAATATCTTCACTATCCTTCCCATCCTTGTATCACTATTTGATTTGTGCTTTCTATATCTTCATCCATGATAAAATTGATGGATAGATGAAATTGTGGCACCACTAGAACTAGTTACCTATTACATTATGAACACATGTGTTTGAACTTTCACCTATGCATTGTGTGAGTCATAGCAGATCAGGAAATACACATAATAGCCTATGACCAGATTTATTTTTTAAATGAAATAAAATAAAAAAACTTCATGTGTAGTAAGGGTAAGTAAGTACTGTTTCATGAAATCTTCATTTCAATTGTATATCCCAAATAATGGTGTAAAATACACCTTACCAAAGGTCACAGCCCAAACAAGTTTGAAAGCCACTACCCTCACTGATATTTCCCCCAACTTATGCACAAAAGTATAACGAAAAACCTTACGAGGTTTGTAATTTTGTTTAAAGGGAAATAAGAATCCCTTGACATAATATGTTTCTACTGATAAGATCCATAAGCACCACTTCCTCATCTAAGAACTAAAAACTAACTGTTTAATAACACATTCAAGGGCAGTTTCCATATCAACGTCAGATTCCCTCCGTGCAATTTGTCGTGCATATCTTCTGATTCTTCTTGAAGTCAGAACTATATTTAACCATCTGTAATCTTCTAGCACATCTTATACTGCTCACTACTTGTCAATAATCACCAGAATGTGTTCTAAAAACCCATTTGCAAGTTCTCTGTAAGAAGTAATGCTTCCTGTCCAGGAAGCTTGAACTCCGTTTTAAAAAGTTAGCTGCTCTTGGACTTTTATAACTTTGAATCAATGTTCTTTGTGGTCATTCTTCTTAAACAGAAAACAAAACTCTCTTTCATCCATCAGCATATACCACCTGCCCCAAGCAACAGATCTCTGCCTTCCCTGGTTGTCTTCTGCTTTCTACATAACTGAAAAGCCATTATCTATTGTCCATAGAATGTTTTGCAAGCTTCAGATAAACTAACCACAAGTGCATAGAAGAGGAAATACAAAATCTACATGTCAATTCCACTTTAGTAAGTGGGTTCAGCATGTTCTGTTGTTTTTGAAAAAATCTATATAATAACATCCAGGCATGGAAAGTTACAGCAAATAGGGGAGAAAAAAAGAAAAGAAACAGTAGTTTTAAAACAGAAAAGGCACCTTCTTTTTCCCCTTCCTAAAACCCTTGCCTAATGCCTCTCTCCCCTGCCACCCGTTTCATGTCTACAGAATGTCTTCTATCACCCTGAGTGATACGGATGATATTGAAACTCAAGTTCTTCAGGGGTTACTTGCCTTTCTTTGTGCACTTCCATCTCTCTCCCATGTGCGCAATGAAAGAGGACAGAATTAGATCTTTCAAATGAAGGCCATGATAAGTGAAATTCCCTGCAGGGACAGACTTCTGAATTTTCTGAGGCTCTGTAGGGAATCAAGAAATTCTGAATTATAATAAGTTTGCTTGAATAAAGGGATCTCTCCGGAGGGAAAAAGAAAGTTTATTTTAAAAGTTCTTGCCACCAGAGATGAAAATCTCGCCACCTCCACCCCCAGCACACCGTCCCAATACTTCAGTGACTGTGGAACCTATCTCACTGTCAAAGCACAGAGAAGGTGTGTGGCCGCACTCCAGATCGTTAGCACACAGGGGGATCTGGTAGAAGGAAGGGATGAGTTTCAGGTAAACATTAAGACAAGGAAGATGAAAGCAAGTTACTTGAAATATCTCTAAACACTTCTGTCGGGGCCAGCAATGTCAGTGGGCAGCAGGCTCAGCTAGGTGGGAATAAAAGAAAGGTGACAAAAGGATAAGAGAAGATTAGGGACTGGAGAATAGTTCAAACAGCAGATTAATAAGGCCCATGGGTTAGTGGTTTGAAACCAAAAAAGTTATTTTGTAGCCCTTGTGCCCAGCATTTTACTTTGTCCTATTTGGTCATGGTTAGTTTAACCAACTGAGTCAATCACTTCTATAATGACCACTAATTAATGGGTGAGATGACATTAAAACTTATACCAGGATAAATAAAATCTGACATATATGGTACATATACTGGAATATTATACAGCCTTAAAAAAGAAAGAAATCTTGTCACATCCTATAATATGGATTAACCTTGAGAACATTATGCAAAATGAAATAAGCCAGTCAGAAAAAGATAAACACTATAGGGTTCCTCTCATATGAATTATCTAAAATAGTCAAAAGCATAGAAACAGCAAGTAGAAAGGTGGCTACCATGGGAAATGGAGAGAAGGCATTAGTGTTTAAGGGGTATAGAGTTTCATTGTTGAAAGATAAACAAAGTCTAGAAATCTGATGCACAACAACATAAATATACTTAACACTTAACTGAACTGTACACTTAAAAAATAGTCCATATGGCAAATTTAATGTCATGTATTCTTTTCCAGTAATAAGAAACTCATACCAACCAACCTGCAATGAATTTTCCCATTTTCTTTCTCTGTTCTTATGGCCTGGACATCATTAGTGCAGACATTTAACTGCTCAGTAATTGGTCGTTGCAGCAGTCCAAATGAAAACATCCTAAATCAGCAACGTTCTGCTCTATTTATTTCAGCCACATGCACTCAGTCAACGCACACCAGTCACAGCCAGTCCCTCCCATGGAGCCAACGACTCATACCAGAAATGGGGAAATGGGAGTGCGGGGAGTTCTAGTCCCTACAGGGTGAAGAGGGAGCACAGTCTACATCGACCATGGCATGAAGATGCTGCTCACTTAGCCACTCTCTTCTTAAAGACCTCAATATCTCAGTAACCTTAAATGTGAAAGTATTTAAATCAGAAAGCAATGACTATTGAGTAAACCTGAGCACACTTTCTAAACAAACATGCTTATCAGCTTGGAAGAGTATTCATTTCCTCAGGAGTACTGGGGTGTATTTCACCGAACTTATCTGGGCATATGCCTCATCACTCACCTCCCCTTGATCAAGGTAGCCTGTCAGTAGAAAGGACATAGACTAGACAAACCTGACCGTGGTTCCAGATTCTGCAGTTTATCAACAGTGCAACCTCAGGCAAGTGACTTACGGTCCCTGTGTTTGAGCCTCCTCAAGAGTAAAAAGTGGGATAAAAACACAGATTGTCTCCTAAGGTAAGAGTTAAACCAAAAAAATAAACACGAAAGAACTTTGGTGTTTGAAAGGTCTTGCAACTGTAAACTGTTGGTATTGGTCAGGAGTGAAAAGAGAGGTCATATGGCATTACACGTGCCCTTGGCTCTTACATGTTCATTTGCCACGGCAGTTAGGTGGGTGGCATATGGAAAGAAGGTGGCACCAGTCTGATCTATATAGCAATCAAAGTGTGTTGTCAGAGATCCTGAGATGGCCGTTAATGTTGTTCAGACTCTGATTTGACAGCAGCTCCAAGAACCATTCAAAAACGTTTTCTTCGGGAGTCCCTGGTGGCTCTCTACGGTGCTCACCTGTAAATGAGTGATCTGTTACAGTTTATAACTAAAAATTACATAATGATGCTAAATAAGCACTCCTTTTAGTTACCATCTCTGTATTTTAGACAAAGAACATCTATTTTTGCTCATTTATTCTGTTCTTTTCTGAAATATGGCAGTATAGAAAAAAATGTTAAATCGTTTTTGTCTACTCCTTGACCCAGAAGAGGTTTCTCTGTAATTTCAGATTCAGCACTACAGCTGGAAAACAGACACTAGAATTTTAAAGCTAGTTCATTATTCCTCCTTATGAGGCTAATTTAATAAATGACCCAATTGTTGATTGAGTGTCCTCACTTTTGTTAAATACGAAAGCGCTTGGAAAAGTATGAATTGCTTTACAAATATAAGAGGTGATGTAGGATGTTAATTGTCATCTTCAGGAAATATTTTCTCTTGATTCATCACACACTTACTAAAGTAGGAGGACACAGAACAAAATAAGTCCACAAGGTGGTTGTTCTGATATGTACTATCTGTGGTTGTCAGTCCCTAATTTAAATGCATTCCTGGATAATGGCATTTATTGCTCATTCAGTCCAAACCTACTCTCCTCGCACTGTCAAATGCAGGAGAACACCTTCTGGAGCTGCAAAGGAGAACCAAAGTTTTCTCTAACCCTTTTATAGAGGGTGCCAGAGACAAAAGCAGGCCTTTAGGGTAGACTCTCCTCCCTAGTCATACTAGTATAAAAAGTCAGTAAAGCATGTGGTTGGGAATGCAGACTACCTGGGTTTGAATCCCAGATCCACCGCCTGCAGATATGGGAAAAATTCTTTACCTGTAAATGGAATGATGATGCTACCTTTCTCTATGGGGAAGTTGTGAGCATTAATAAGGATATATATATATATATATATAATCACTCAGCAAAATGTCAGGGTCATAGTGCTCAATAAATTACTAGTAGCAGCAACAGCATTACTAGTATAGTCATGCTCCAATTAACATAAGGATATGTTCTGAGAAATGTGCCATTAAGTGATTTTCTCATTGTGTGAACATCACAGAGTGCACTTACACAAACCTAGATGGTACAGCCTACAACACACCTAGGTTATATGGTATAGCCTATTGCTCTAAGCTACAGATCTGTACAGCATGTTACCATACTGAATAATGTAAGCAGTTGTAACACAATGATAAGTATCTGTGTATCTAAACATCTAAACATAGAGAAGACAAAGTAAAAATATAGTATAACAGATTATAGAGAGAGACTCCAATCAAGATGGAGGTAGACACGCTTCACCTCCTCGTGCAACCATAGAAAGAATTACAGCCAGATCTCAAAACTATAACACCCAGAACCATCAGAAAATCGAGCTGTATGGAGGTCCGACAACCAAGGATTTAAAGAAGAAACATTCATCCACACAGGTAGGAAGGGTGTTGTCACAGAGATGAGCAGAGAGGTGGTGTGGTGCCGAAAGGTAGCAGCAGCAGCAGCAGTGGCAATGGAACAGATAGGAAGGATACCTTGGAAGTGAGCAATCCCAACCCCAGGCCAGACCACACAGACCAGGGTTCCAGGATCAGGAAGATAGATCCCTGTTACCTCTGATTGTAAAAACCTGTGGGGGTTGGAGCAGCAAAAGAAACTCCCAGATTTTTGCTGCTTAAAGTGCCAGCATGGTCTTAGAACATATGCAAATCCACCCACTCTGGGATTCACCACCAGGACAGCAGCTGGAAGGGCACCAATTGCACACAGGAGGGAATAGAATGACTGGAAACGGGGCAAGCACCAGGCAAACCTCCAGAAGCCAGGTGGCAGCATTGTGCCCTCTTGGAGCACTACCCACACAGACACAAAGCAGAGAAGTGGGTTGCCCAACCCTCACAATGACCTACAGCTCCACCCCACACAATTTACAGGTGCCTTTCCTACACAGGCCACACCACAAAGACAGGGAGTAAAAGCAGCTCTACCTAATACACAGAAACAAACATAGGGAAGCTGCCAAAATGAGGAAACAAAGAAAAATGTCCAAAATAAAAGAACAGAACAAAACCTCAGAAAAAGAACTAAGCAAAACAGAGATAGCCAACCTATCAGATGCAGAGTTCAAAACACTGATTATCAGGATGTTCTAAGAACTCCTTGAGTAATGCAAAAAATAAATAAATAAATAAAGGAAGAAATGAATGTCACACTAAGTGAAATAAAGAATAACCCACAGGAAACCAACAAAGAACAGAAGGAAGCTGGGATTCAAACCAATGATTTGGAACATAAGGAGGAGATAAACAGTCAACCAGAATAAAAAGAAGAAACAAGAATTCATAAAAATGAGGATAGTATAAGAAGCCTCTGGGACATCTCCAAGCATTCCAATGTCCAAATCATGGAGATGCCAGAGGATAAGAGGAAGAGCAAGAAATTGAAAACTTATTTGAAAAAATAATGATAGGAAACTTCCTCAATTTGGTGAAGGAAATAGACGTACAAGTCCAGGAAGCACAGAGAGTCCCAAACAAGTTGGACCCAAAGAGAATGACACCCAGACACGTCATAATTAAAATACCAAAGGTTAAAGATAAAGAGAGAATCTTAAAAGCAGCAAAAGAAAAACAGATAGTTGCCTACAAAGGAGTTCCCATAAGACCATCAACGGATTTCTCAAACTTTGCAGGCAAGAAGGGACTGGCAAGAAGTATTCAAAGTGATGAAAACCAAGGACCTACAACCTAGATTACTCTATCCAACAAAGCTATCATTTAGAATGGAAAGGCAGATAAAATGCTTCCCAGACAATGTAAAGCTAAAGGAGTTCATCACCACCAAGTCATTATTACAAAAAATGTTAAAGGGACTTATTTAAGAAAAGAAGATCAAAACCATGTATATTAAAAAGGCAAAAAATTCACAACTGTCAACAACTGAATCTAAAAAAACAAACTAAGCAAACAACCAGAACAGGAACAGAATCATAAATATGAAGATCACTTGGAGGGTTATAACCTGGGAAGGAGATAAGGGAGAATAGGGAAATGGTGCAAGGATTGAAAAAATATAATAAACATAATTGGCAGGAACAAAATAGACAGGGGGAAGTTAATAATAGTATAGAAAATGGAGAAGCCAAAGTACTTACATGTATGGCCCATGGACATGAACTAAGGAGGATTGCTGGAGGGAAGTGGGGTACTGGGCAGAGGGGAGCAAAGGGGAAAAAATTAGAACACCTGTAATAGCATAATCAATAAAATATACTTTTAAAAAGGAAGAAATAAATATTATAGAAGCATTGTAATCTTATGGGAATTTTATGGGATCACAGTCATATATGCAGTTTGTTGTTGACCAAAATGTCATTATGTGACTCATAAGTATAGTAGTGTTTTGTTTTGGTTTTTTTTTTAAGATTTTATTTATTTATTTTTAGAGAGAGGGGAAGGGAGGGAGACAGAGAGGGATAGAAACAGCAATGTATGGTTGCCTCTCACATGGCCCTCACTGGGGACCCGGCCTGCAACCCAGGCATGTGCCCTGACTGGGAATCGAACCAGGACCCTCTGGTTCCCAGCCCGCACTCAATCCACTGAGCTACACCAGCCAGGGCGTATAGTAGTGTTTGACCTTCCATTCACAGAACAGAGAATTGAACTGATAATTTAGAACCAAGATAACAAGGACCAAGAAGAAGTTTGGAACTGCTACAGAAGTGTTATAATCTTTCCTTCTGTCCTTTGTACATAGGTGTACCTTTTATAAATAGAGAGAGAGAGAGATACATATGCCTATAGACAAGTTTGATGGGCTGTAAGAAGTATGTGCTCCAGAGACTGGTCTTAACGCGCTGTGACCCTCACAGAATGTTTCATCTGCCTAATGCTGATGTGATGCTCCATCTAAATCACTTAGAGGATGTTCACTATAATCATTGAATGACGCACCAAATCTTTCCTTTTCTTTCTACTTTTCAAGAAGTGTCATGCTGACTATAGAACTAAGGCTAGAATGTAGTGTGAGTTTCAGACATCTGTAATTTGAGGTGTATAGATTTTAAGTCATCTGCTGTCTATTTGAAATCAAGAGGTAAAGGAGCAGCTTATTCAGTGGGTGGCCTGCAACCATCCTGGGTGTGTCACTTTCATCAAAAAATTAAATATGAGAGCAGATAAATAAGAAGACAGAGTTTATCTAGGTCAATATGAAGCATATGACTCTCAAAACAAAACAGAGAGGCTTCCAGCTAAGCGGAAAATCAAAACGAAAGATGAGGCTGACATATTCACAGGAAGCAAGCAGTATCCTAGGATTTGGGGAGAAATTTTAGCCCATGAGTTGTTTTGTCTATCCAATGTCCTTTCTTTCTTTTATCGAGATATTCAGGTTGCAAGCATGTCAGTCATTTTTTAAAATTCTAATATATAAAACCCCAAATTTGACAACATAATAAACTTGGGAAAACATTGCAATATGCTGATCCACAGAATTCTTTCAAATACCATTTTCCTTCACCAAGTTCATTTAAACTCTGTTTTTTAAGTGCTACAGTTGTTAAGCCTGCATATCTTAGGTAAAAATCACAATTGGGGTACAATAACCTGTTGCCGGAAATATTTGCATTGCTCCCTCCAAAGTGACAGCTCGGCTTGTTTATATAAAAAGCAGAAAGCAGCAGGCCAACACTTTCAACTCCGGCAGATCCAAATGCCGTTGAAACGTCTCCACACGAGCAAACAGTCAACATTGTCAGGGGCCTTAAAATAAAAGTCAAGCACCGTGCTCAATGCTATATCAAAAACATAATTTATCACATAAATGAAACTCCCTCAACAGTGTCCTCTTTCCACACAAAGGACAGTGGCACATTGGCTCTTATTAAAACTGTTAAGCAATAGAGGAAAAGCCTCTTCAAAGTTCAGGGAGAGTCACAAGATGCAAAGCTTGCAAACTTTGAAACCACTCAGTCTTCCACACATTTGGCTCGGCAGGCGCCATGACCTGCCGTAAACCTGAGACTCTCTGAGACACAGAAATACCCAGTTGGTAAATTCAATGGTTACCATCTAGGGCTTATACGACCAACGTCCTGGGCTAAGTCATAATGTAAGCCAGTTAGCCTAACTACATTTCGGACTACACCTTTAAACCTTGTAGCCCTACTCTATTAGCTATGGGAGGAGAAAATGCATGAGTCAGTGCCAACACATCTTTATTAAAGGGAAACACAATTCAAAGGGAAAGTTCTATTGAGTGTCATCAGGAGCGTCAGTCATCTTTTCATGTGAAAGTTAGTGTGTTTGGAAAAGTGCATCTAGGAACATATAAAACATTTACGAAGAGGCTCCACCTGGTGAAAGGTATTTATCTTGAGAGCCATAAGGAGAGCAGGTGTTCATTTGGTCCACCTCAGAATGCCCTTCCAAGTTTGCATCAAGAAGAGGATTCTGAAGGAGCAATACCTATGTCTGACAAGGAGACTTGAAAGGGGGAATATAAGAGATATTTAGTAGCAAATCCCCAGTGTATTATTATTTATAAGTAAATTGTAAGCCTATGGGAAACGTCATGAGCCAATCTTCTGAAGCATTCAGTGTGGAATTCTGTCTTCAAAAGGCAGAATGGGAGAGTGGCATAATCCACAAAATCATCCTCAAAAATCACAAGATGGGAAGTTTCTGGAGAATAATGACATCAACGTGGCTATTCCAGAGAGTCAGAGAAACTCTGGATAGAGCCGGTCATAACCAATTTCAGAGTCCAAGCCCAGTGAATTTATTTCACATGCGTATTTTCTAGACGTGGCAGCTTCATGGGCTTGTAGTACGCAGAGGATGCTAGTGACTAATAAGTTCTCTGGGGCCAGTGTGGTCTTTGCTGGTTCTTGTTTCCCTTTGCTGGTTCTTTGTTAGTTTTCTATTACCGCTGGCCTGCGGTGGGTATTGTTGTCTCTCTGTCGTTGTATATGAGTGCATGCTGTGAAGATCAGTCAAGATCCAGTCAGAAAAACACAAACCACATTAGTTATTTTAACAGAGAGACTTGAATATAGGGAATAAGCTGCACAGGTGTTAGAAGGTTGAAAAGAAAAGACAAATAGTATCTGAAGATTGAAAAGAAAAGAGAAATAATATCAGCAGCCACCACCTCTCGGACTGAGGAAACAAACAAAAGAGGTTGGAATTGTCAGAACCTGCAAAGATGGAGGATTTATTGACTCCATCAAGGTGGGACCTACTCCTCTGAGAAAGGATGCCAGCCAGCTGCTTCAGGCACCTCAGAGGGGTCGTGATGAGACTGATTCTCTGAGTACAGAAAGCAGCCATTCAATACAGCCAGCTGCCGCTGCCAGGGTGAAGGGCTGCTGTTGCAGGAATAGAAAGCAAGCAGGAAGGAGGAAGTCCCTTCTCTCCCCTCTAGCCTTCCAAAACCCCTTAACTTCCCATATTGTCAGGGCCTATCAGGAATCCAGCTGCCAAAAGAGAAATGTCGTTCGTTCGCAGAGTCCCAACCCCAGCATCACAAGGCAATGTCTTCAAAGGGGTGAATTTGGAGCTGTGAGACAATAGCTTAGTAACTAGCACACGGTGCAATGAGGTGTTAAATTTCCATGTCACTGTTGCTGCTGGAATCGCTCAAATATGCCTACAGTTTGGATGCAACATTAATTACAGTGGACTGTTTGCCACAGAGAATCTCATCAGTGCTGAATCCACGAGAAGCTCGTATTGGGAGACCTCAAGTGGAGGTGCTCGATGTGTTCATGAGAGTGACTCAGACTCCTCTCTTGAGGCTCAGGCATTCAGGATGCATCTCACCCTTTTTTTGCTTTGGTTCAGGCTTACGTCCGTACCCCCCTGCCTGTTTCCTTAAATGATTCTTTACACATGCTAAGTGGTCAGGTGGCCAGTCTCCAGAGTTCTGCAAGCATGAAACCTGAGCTGGGCCATCTGTTGAGTGCATGGTGTTTTGTACTACACACAGGGAAGTGATGGGCAAACCCGGAAGCGCAATGGAGGCCTAATGAAAATAGGACCAGTTAAATCTTCCCTCTCAATGTTCATTAGACCATCTGCTCTTATTGGTGTCCTTATCATTTGGAAATGTTACAGAGTTAAGATAAAAGAGACAATCTGTGAAATTCTGGTGTAACTTGAAATGAACTTTTGAGGATAGCAGTCATGACTTTTGATATTTCTCTTCCCATTTAGAACTCTGCCCGCTTATATCTTAATATCTCTATAATGAAATTTTTAATAGGTCTTTCCTAAAATACTGAAAAGAAGCGTTAGCAGTAACTACAGCAATGAAAACATAATCTCGGAGTGGCTGATCAATGAAAGTAGACCATTTCATAAAAGCCATGCAGTCATACTTCTCGCCTGTAAATTGCTGTAGGTGCCAAAGGGCATTGGAAGCTTGGCCTATCCCATTGAGCCAATACTATAATATTAACAACCTTCAACAGACAAGTTTCTGCAACTTCTCAGCAGGAAGAAACTCAGCAGAGTGATCCCAGGAACTTCTTACTGCCTGGTTCTTAGGAGGATAGGACCCTCACCTCTTAGTGCAAGAACACGCACGGTGGCCTTCTCCTCACTCTGAATTCCGTGAGAATTTATGGCCTCATCACCTGCCCTCACATTTTATTTCACGTCACCTTGGACTGTTTCCTAGCTGTCTCTCTTTCTGCACATGTATTTCCTACAGTGCTGGATATACAGTAGGTATTTAATAAATACATGTAAAATTAGATTAAAATAGAGACTCAAAAGAGAAAACATAATGCTTTCACGTTCCTCTTCCTACCCTCAGAACTGCTGAAAGGGTTAAGTTCTCTGTCTAATGATAAAACCCAAGATACAGAGAGATACAAATAGTAAATCTGCAAGTAGCATCATGTACAATATGTTCTTCTTACAATAACAATCAAATTTACAAACAAATTAGCGTGGAGTCTGAAGGACATTCTGCAGTTTTCACACTGGGCCTTCATCTCCTGCTGATAGATGACTTTGACTGTAAATTGGAAACTGGAAGTGGTTAAACATTCCGTATATTCACAAGTGCCATTTCCAAAATTGAGGCTTCAGAGAGGAGAGGCAAGAAAGGGTCGATGGAAACTCAGAGCAATTATGCCTGTTATTAAGATGAGGTAGTGGCAATTACATAACAGACTCATAGAGAGTGTGTACGTGCTGACTGCTCCAAGGGAGCCTGTAAGAACGAACTTTTATAGCACCCATCAGGCCTTGGGTCTCTGGAGGAAATGAAGATTTTCAGGCATTCTGTCAGTGTGCTTTTGGACAGAGTTTATGGCCTCGGAAACCATCTTGGGAAGGATACATGCTTTTTTCTTAATAAGCATGGATGAAACTCTTCTATAATGGGATGACTTTATTCACTGTTTCTTTCGTCCAGGGTAACTGTTCTCAAGCTCTTTGGTGTCAGGACCCATTTACACATCTAAAAGTTATTGGGAACCCCAAAAAGGTGTTCTTTATGTGGGTTTTAGATGTCAATATTTACCTTTTTTTTAATTTTTTGTTATTGTTGTTCAAGTATGGTTGTCTCCATTTTCCCCCCACTCCACCCATCCCCACTCCCCAGCCTTGATCCTACCCCCTTTGGTTTTGTCCATGTGTCCTTTATACATGTTCCTGAAAACCCTTCCCCCATTTTTTTTACCTTATTAAAAATTAAAAGTGTGCATTTTTTAAAACACAGAGGTGTACTAGCCTTAGTTACCCTCTGGAAAACTCCACTGTATATTTATGAGAAAGAATAAACATCAAATAATATTATTTTAAAAAAATGGTTTTGACCTCACATACCTCCTTGAAAGAGTCTTGGGGATCTGTAGAGTCTGTGGGCCAAAATAGAAATACTGTATTTCCTCAACTCTGAGATACCATGGATTATAAGACATAGCATCAATTTGATAACTCCGGGTGGTTGGGAGAAATGCTCTGTAAAATGTATGCATTGATTATCAGACACATCCTCACTTCACAAAAGTTAAAATACAGAGAGAGTAGGAAATGCACATCCTAAAACTGAGCAGGTATGGAAACTCCCACCAACGTTAGTGGGTCTCCGGAAACCCAGATTTACTGACTCAAACATGCTGATGAAAAAAAGTTTTTCTTAGAGTCTATTTGTTTTATAAATTTTTTAATGCTTTCATGGACTGAAAGTGTTACAGTCAATGAAGCACTAATGTTTTCATTTAACATTTATCAACTGTAACCCCATATCCTGGGAATACAAAAATGAATGAGACCTCATCCCTGCCCTTGAAGATTCACAGACCTAAGGGAAAATATAGGAAGGCAAGCAAGTATTTACAGTATAATAGAGAAGCACTGTTTCTGAATGAATCATGGAGCTGGAAGAGCAGCTTGAACAAATACCCAAAGACGGAGCACTGTGTATTCAAGAATGCTTGAGGTTAATCACTCAGTTTAAGTGATTAGTCGTCCTCTTAACAAAGGACTGCCCTAGCGGACTTTACCACACGTGTCAGTCACTTTTAGACATTACTTTATTTCAATTTAGTTTAATTTTGCAAACACTGGTGATATTTTCAGTTATGTAAAACTAGATGGTGTAATCAGTAGCACCAGTCAAGAACAAAGCCTAACAGAACATTTCCTTCATTGTGATTAGATTCAGTTGAGAATAATAGAACTGCCCCCCCCCCAATGTAATAGTGACATAAACAACAGAGCAGCAAGGCTAGATGTATAGTCCAGGACAGGAATGGCAGGTCCATGAGATCATCTGGGACTCAGGCTCCTGTATTTCTACTGTCGTGCTAGCACGTAACTTCCATTTTCATGGCCACCTCATGGTCTAGGACGGCTACTAAAATTCTCACCACTATATCCATATTGCAGAATGGAAGGAAGGGCAAAACAAAAAAGAGTCTCCTTCCAGTTGGGTCAGGTCTCCTTAAGAGCCTTTCAAAGAAAGAATTTAAAAGTGTGGACATTTCTGCATTTCCTCTGTCTTACATGTGATTGCATTGAACTTGATCACATGGCTACAGATAATTGCAAATAACATGGGAAGGTCTTTCGTTCTAGTCAGCAGTGTGCCCAGATGAATCACTGGAGATTTACTGCTAAAGAGGAAAGAGTGAATGGATGATATAGTAGGACTGGAGCTAGTAGTCTCTAGTACAGTCATCTTAGTAACGACAAATTCAACATTTTGTTTTGACCCCGAAACTGTCTGACTTTCTTCAAACTTAGAAAAGCCATTTAGAGAGAGGTTGGTTTTCTGCCGTTGAAAAGCACAATGACACCTTTCAGTGTGACGACCCTTATTGATCTTGCTTTTAGAAGGTGGGAAGTATTAGAAGATGAAATACAGCAGGACTACTTTGGGGTTGTTTTGTTTTGCTTTGCTTTGCTTTGTTTCCTCCACTTCCAAAATGTTTTAGGGCCATTGGCACAGGTGCACTTTAATCTATAGGTTGTGCAACAGAATGATTCTAAGGAGCAGTCCAGTTGTGACTCTTGATTAGATTGATCCTGGCTATTCATCTGCAATGAATAATTCAACTGAAGTGTCAGTTATTCTGATTGGGCAGCCATGGACACAGACCATGCTGATGCATTTGACCAAAGGTTGAGAGGTTCTTCAAACTCTCCAGCCATTATTCAGAGAAACAACAAAAGTATGGATCTGAGATAATGGGAAATAATTTGCCAGTTGACAAGTCCATGTAGTCCTGGTGCATTTCATCTTCTAATAATTTCCACTTTTAAAAAGCAGGATCAATAAGGTTCATCACTCTCAAAGGTGTCATGGTGTTTTCCAACTGCAGAAAACGAAACTTTCTCCAGACTGCTTTTCCCTTCTTTTGTAAAAGCTCAGACAGTATCAATGTCAAGAAATGAGAAGGCCATTTGAAAACTGACAAAAAGTGATGCTAACAGTCTGGAGTTGTCAGCTTTTAGAAGCAAAGCGAAATTGACATGGGGCTGACAGAACAGCTGGCAGAGGGCACTCAGTCCCGTCACTGTGTCTTCTGCAAGGCTGGCATACCGCAAAAGAAACAATCATTTCCTTCCTGGAAATTCTTACTGAAGAGGCCTCAGAGATAAAATCAAATGGTGTTGTCTTTCCAATGAGCCGTAAGGCTAGAAACGGAGCCCAGGAGGCAGAATCAAAGTGTCATGTTTGGGATGGGGACAGTGGGATGGGGAGAGGGCCTTTTGGCAAACAATTGTTTTGTTATTGTTGTTTTGATTTTTATTTGTTTTTGGTTTTGGTTTTGCAGCACTGTTGAACTTTGAGAAAAGAAGTTATTAGCACTTGGTGGCAATTGTAAAAGATATTAACTGCTGTAAAATGTTTTTGAGGCTCTTCCATGAAAGTAAATTTCTTAAAATGGATGGAATGGAACTGAAATAGTTTACTGTTCTATGTAGATAGCAACCCCTTGTACATACTGGAAAATAAAGGAAATGAAGTTAGCAAAAGACTGTAAACTCTGTGAGGGCAGGATACAGTCTGTCTTGGTTAGAACTGGCTCCGTCATGCCTCGCACAGTGCCTAAAATGGGGTAAACAGGTGTCCATTGGCACAACAGGGGAAAACAATGAAAGTAGCATGTTCTGCACTTGGAACTGTACCAAGTCTATTGTTAACTGATAACAGTGGGGGATCCGAGTAATAAGCTAAAATGCTAGCCATGAAATTGGCTGGAAAATGTATGAGAAAGAAGAGGTCCCAATACAAGCCAGATACTTCTTAGAGGGCACATAGCTTAGAAGGATTCTCAAGGAATAGAATAAATGATCAGGAGGAAATGTCCAGTGACAGAAACGGGAAATGTTAAAAGACTATACAGTTGTTTTTAGGCGTTCACATGGTAGCCAAGAAAGAGAGCATTGCAATAGTCAAACGAGGGCCACAAGAAATACAGGCATGTTCTATAATAATGAAAAAAAATAGCCTTCACAGAACTCTTTCTGTCTATCAGGTACTGTGCTAAATCCTGTCTATAGATTTTTTTTCTTGAGAAGATATTATTACCATACCCAATTTCTAGAAAAGGAAACTGAGCTTGGAGAGATTAACTGATTTGCTCCAAGGTCACAGAGCTAGCGAATAACAGATAGAATTTTGAACCCAGGAAGTCTTGGCTCCAGAGCCTAAGCTCCTAACCACTTTCTTCTGCTACGTCTGAGCCTTTTTCTAGAGAGAGAGAGCACATAGTTTTCGTTGGATTCTCAAAGGGCTTTGTAAATTTAAAAAAATGTGAGAAGCAGTTTTCGAGACACTTGGCAACACGAAGTCATGAGCTGTGTCTGAGTGGATCAGCATTCAGATACTGTCGGGTTGAATGGAGGACTGTTTGGTTTTAATTTTTTATGTATTAATTTGAGTGGGGAGAGAGAGAGACAGAAACATCTATTTGTTGTTCCACATAGTTATGCATTCATAGGTTGGTTCTTGTATGTGCACTAACTGGGGATCGAACCCGCAACCTTGGCACATCAGGATGATGCTCCAACCAACTGAGCTACCCAGCCAGGGCTTAGAAGACTGTTTTAATGGATTGCAGGTACTGACAAATAGCTGGCCTCCAAATTGGTTCTCTTGCATCATCAGTCTGGTCTCCCTCCAACCTGCCCCCAAACTGCAGCCTAAGTGATCTTTCTAGAATACGAATCTGACTGTGTCAGCCATCAACTTTAAAGACATTCAATGACTCCCCAACACTCACCATTAAAGTCTAAAGTTCTTAGTATACACAGACCCTCTGTGACTTAGTCCAGTGGTTCTTAACAAGGAACACTTTTGTCCCTCAGGGGATATTTGGCAATATTCGGACATATATTGGGTTGTCACGACTAGGGAGGAGGTGCTAGTGGCATTCACTGAATAAAGGCCAGGGCCGCCGCATATGTGTTACCATGCACAGGACAGCCCCACAACAAAGAATTATATGGCCCCAAATGACAATAGTTCCTCAGTGGAGAAACTTAAACCTTGTCCCTGGCAAACATTTTAACTTCATTTACCACCACTACCTACCCGACTTTATGTCCTAGTAATCCCAGAGCATAGTTAGCTCCTCGCTCCCGTAGGCTTTCATGCTTCGGTCCTTTTGTGCATTCTTTTCCCTCTGCTGAGATCACTCTTTCCGCCTTGCTTCTTCTCAGTACCTTCGCTTTGTCCTTCAAGACTAAGGTCACACATTTCTTTTCTAGGACTACTGCTCCAAACTGCCTCCTCTGTGTTCCCATGCCACCCTGGACATATGTTTATCATGGCATTTAACCACATTATTTTGAAATCACTTGCTTCTGTATCTGCTTCCTTGCCTTGACTTTGAACTAATCGAGGGCAGGAACCTGTTTTATTTACCTATATAGTAGTGCCTGGCACCAAGTAGGCACCCACAAAACATTGAACTGAAAGATCACAGATGATAAAGACAAATCGCGCAACTCCTCTTGAGCTTTGCCCTTCCCAGCCGAAGAGAGCACCCCTTTCGTTTGATTCAAATGAAAGGAAGGGGAAGCCAGACTTGGTGAGGGGATGTGTCCACTCTTCCAGATGAGGAATCAGATGGCACAGGGGCTATAAGCACATATCTGAAACTGAGGATATTAATTGTTCCTTTCTCAAGTGTTTGCTTTAAGAATATAAAGTAATAACCTATGTAAAGAGTCTGACACAGAGGAAGAACTCAATAAACAGTAGTTACTTTTATTAAAGTTTCAGATAAGTGGGCCTGTAATGTTGTAGATGTTATTGATTAGGACTAGTTCAGAGGAAGGGACAGCACCTATTTATATTTTTTTAAGATTTTATTTATTTTTCGAGAGAGAAAAGAAGGGAGAAAGAGTGGGGGAGAAACATCGATGTGCAAGACAAACATCGAGTGGCTGCCTCTCCCGCGCCCCCAACCTGGGATCTGGCCCGCAACCCAGGCATGCGCCCTGACTGGGAATTGAACCAGCCACGCTGTGCTCTGTGAGAAAATGCCCCACCCACAGAGCCACACTAGGCAGGGCATACCTATTTATATTTTACAAGTAGGTCAATTTCAAGAAGAACATTAAGTTGATAATAGTGCAGGTGGTGTACAGATAACGCGAATGTCATGATGTTACGTGGACAGCTGAAGTTGGAAACAGAGGCGAAAGAAAACTATATTAAACTTAACGAGATTCCTTCTGGCTCTAAAGGTCTATGACTTTGAAACCATTGCTAATGTTAATACCACTTACCATCTCATAGGCACTGGACTGAACACCTTATATCACTATCTCATTTAACCTACTGGAGAATAGCCCACTGTAGAGTAATAACTCTCAAAAGTAGCTAGGTCATCATTAGCCTCTTTTCCTTGTTACAAATGAGAGAACCAGAGACTCCTAGAGGAGACCTTATTTGCCTAGGGCTACACACTAGTAAAGGAAGGACCCAGCCTTCAGACTGCCAGAGAGAGCCGAAGTGTGCAAATTACAGTGTGTGTCTACATTGTGGGATTAAGCTTATAATTGAAGGACTTTCTACTTTAGTCTCATCAAGGGCTCACGTTTAGATACTGGTTTTACATGTGGATTTTTCCCCTGTAGGATTCTGGTGCTTTATAAAGTGTTACTTTAAGTGAAAATTAACTGGATCTTTAAACCAATCATGGGACTGGCTGACCTGAGAGTCAGGTCCCTTCAAGGCAGATCTGCAGAGGAAGACATAGTGCTGTCAAGGCTTGACATCCAGACCAAGAGCTCCTTCCTACTCAGACTTGTTTCTCAGGGGAGGTTGTCAGGAGATAGGCACACCCACCGGCTGGCGGCTACACGAGTGACCTTTAATGCTAGTTTAGCTTAAATACATTTTGACATTTCATATAAATTAATGTAGTTTTACAAGGTGGGGCAACCGTCACAAATCAGGCCAAATGGTTTGCCTGTAGGCTGGGTCAGTGGGCAGAATTTCCAGAGCTTTACTGGTGTGCATACATCTCTTTCTGCTCCCGTCGCCCAAGGAGAAACATTTATTTCTCCCCAGAAACTCCTTGGATACATGCCCGCAGTCCTCAGAGGTTACTGTTAGCCCCACATCAGTAGCATATAATTCTTGGGTCTCTACAAACAATAGGCGCTAATTCTGATGGCCAGAAGCAGCTCAGAGACCCCACTCCGTGTTAGGTTGTGTTGAGGAAATGCCTTGGTCAGAAATACAGTGTTTCTGTGGTGTGGGTCTGAAGCACCCGTTCCTTGAAAATGTACCTGGAAATGGGAGTATTTAACATGAGAAGGATATAAAAGGATCCGACAACCTGAGAGAGGTTGAAAGGTCCAGTTTCTGAAGTGGCACACCCTAGACTACTAAGCAGCCACACATCTTTCATCTGAGTAGATTTCATAGACAAGCTGCCCAGCCAAATCAAATGGGAATTAAAGGGATTCTGTGGAGCTGGTAGGGAAAGTGTCTCGGAAGCACAAAGGTCACTTTAGTTACAGAAAACTGCCAGAGGGTGAGTTATTTGATGGAAAAGAAAACAAACAGACACAATAACTGGTGTATTTTTGAGGTAATATTAAATCTAATAAACATGACACCAATAGTATTGACTTAAATCAGGTGGGGCGAGTCGGAAAACTTAACAGCTTATCTTTCAATGACCAACCTTTATCTCAGAGGCAGCCTTGACAGCAGAGAACAGAGTCTGAAACGTGTCCTTGTCTGACTGCTGCCAGGTGTGTGTTGTCCCCGGCCTCTGCCCTGGCCTCGGCTCTCAGACTGGGGATAATTAGAATGTCATTTCTACCGGCTTTGTTTTTTCTGGGTCACTGGCTTCAGACTCGATCAAAATTGGAGTGTTGTACTGAAATAAATACATTTCGTCTTCCGCAGCCAGCCCCAGCTTATTTCCTGGGCAGCAGCGCACCTAGGACCGGCACATACAGACAGCGTCCGTACAAGCACGCCGGTGTATATAGAGGTCCCAGGTGGGAGCACGTGGCATTAGAGGAGTCGGCGCCCAGCACAGAGGCGGGCACTCGCTCTCTGAGCGGCAGGGCACTGACGTGCAAAGGCCTCAGACAGACGTGCTGAGGAACACATCACAGCAAACTGCTTTGGGAGCTGTTAAAGCTGGTGTTTAATGTTTATCCAATGGCCTCGGCCTGAAAGGCTCTGTAGAACATGCACGACACAAGCTCAACTTTATACTCCATTAGCATTCAAATTCCTAGCTGCCCAGAGGCATATGGTACCAAGCAGAGAAGGTCAGCCCGTGTGGAGGTTGAGGGCACGCAAAGACACGGGGACAGAATGAGGTTGCTGGTTGTCTGGGAGAGACACTCACAGACGGGGAGCCAAGAGCCCCAGTGGTGCTAGAGAGGAGGTCAAAGGCAACCTTTGTCTTCTTTACAATATCACTAGTTGCCCTCCATTAAGAGACAGAATTAGAGGGAGGGCCTTATCTCAGACTGGCCTTTATCTACTTCATTGCTCAGTGTAAGGTCTCTTCCATCCAGGGAAATGGTACACCTCAGAATGCTATGACAGTCTGTATTTGTTTTCAAACATTCAGATTCATTAAGAAAAACAAAGCTTTCCTTGGGAATTCACTCAAAGCACAAAAAAGAGTTGCTACCTTACTGTTATTCTCTTGGGCAGGAAAGGGACAGATTTTTCTGACTTTGTCTAGGCTAGGAGAAGAGAAATAAGGTACAGAATTAGTGAGCGGTGGGGTGAGAGGGCATGTAATACAGTTCTCTGAGAAATGCCCAGTGATAAATAGTAGCTATTGAGAAGTCAGGGCAGGCATTGTGCTAACTCCTGTGTCCAGAAAGGTACTAGAGCAGATGTATGTTTGGTTGGTCTGTGGGTCTCCAGTGCCTACCACACGGCACAAGGTACACAAGACATATACATGCCAACACTCACACACCAATCCTTGTTTCGAAATCCTTTTTTTTTTAAAGATTTTATTTTTATTTTTAGAGAGAGGGGAAGGGAGGGAGACAGAGAGGGAGAGAAACAGCAATGTATGGTTGCCTCTCACATGGCCCTCACTGGGGACCCGGCCCGCAACCCAGGCATGTGCCCTGACTGGTCATCGAACCAGGACCCTTTGGTTCCCAGCCCGCACTCAGTCCACTGAGCTACACCAGCCAGGGCTCGAAATCCTTAATGTATCTCAAATACATTTACTTCTCTCCCTCTTGCCACCCTAGTTCGGGCCAGTAGCATCCTTCACCCAAACCACGGCAGGAGCCTCCTGCATCGGCCTGCCTTCCATCTCTCCCCCCCCTCCAGTATGGTTTCAACAGCAGCCAGTGTGATCCCTCTTGTACCCAAATGTAACTATGGCATACCCCCATTTAAAGGCCTTCAGCGGTTTCCCACAGCCATCACAATAAAACTAAACATGTCCATCCCTCATTCCCTACCCTGTGTGTTAGTCTGCTGGGGCTTCCTTAACAAAAGACCACAGACTGACTGACTTTAACAAAAGAAATTTATTTTCTCACAGTTCTGGAGGCTAGAAGTTCTAAACCTGTCAACAGGTTTAGTTTCTCCTGAGGCCTTTGTCATTGGCTTGCAGAAGACCACCCTCTTACCATGTCCTCACATGGAATTTTATTCAGTGCATCCACACTCCTGGTGTCCCTTCCTCTTCTAATAAGGACACCAGTCCTGTTGAATTAGAGCCCCACCCTTAAGACTTTATTTAACTCTTATTACCTCTTTAAAGGCAGTATTGCCAAATACAGTCACATTTGGGGTTAGGACTTCAACATACAAATTCAGGAGTGGGGAACAATTTAGTCCATAATACCTAGTCACTGTTTGCCTCCTGGTTCCTTTGTTTACCACTCCCATACATTCAGCCTTTATTATTAGCCTTACTGAATGGGCCATACTATTTCTAACCTCTGGGCCTTCACCCATGCTGTTCCCTCTGTCTGGATGGCCCTCAACTCTGCTTCCTTCCCCCCCCACTTTCACCCCATTCATCTCCTACTGATCATTTTAGATCCCGCTTAGGTAGTACTTTCTGTGGTAACACCTTGCCTCCTGACTCCTAGTCTGAGTGAACTGCTCTCATACTCTCTCTGCTGCCTGCTTCTTCATAACATGGGGAGTCATATCATAGTAGTCTTTTGAATCCTCAAAGCCTAGCACAAAGCTTAACACAGAGAAAGCACTCAGCACACATTCAATGAAAGAACAAATCAACCCATTTCTTGGCTGAGGAAAGAGTGATACGTAGTGAACCAGGTCAAGCCAGGTAACAGTACATTATGACTTAAGATTCCAAATCACCAGCAGAATACTGTACCTGAATATTCCACAGGATGGAAGCTGGGTCTATGCTAATGGAAGGTCCTGGCCCAAGAGGTTACTGTTAGCTTTGCCGTTGCATGCATCTACAGGACAATGAGAGAGAGTTGAATATCATAGTGACACAGAAACCCTGAAACTGGTCCTCCAACTTTAGTGTGCATTAGCATCACCTGGAAGGCTCATTAAAACAGCTGGCTGGGAGAAAAAGAAAGCAAAACAAAAACACAGCTGGCTGGGTTTTCACCTCCAGAGTTTCTGGTTTAATAGGTCTAAGTTGGGGCCTGAGAATTTGCATTTCTTACAGGTTCCCAAGTGATGCTGTGGCTGCTGGTCCAGAGACCACTCTCTGAAAAACACTGCTCTAGAGCAGCGATTTTCAACTGGTGTGCCACAAGAATGTTTAAAACATGCACTTCCTGACTATTTAATCAGGGGCACTGACCTCTTTTCCCTCACATTGTCAAGTAAAAAAATGACAACAGCCAACACAACAATAGCCATCTGGTGTAAATGCCCTGTCTTGAACCATAAATATATAGGTCATACAATAGAGTTGCATCTTATTGGTCACATTACATAATAAGGTTGTGTCTGATTGGTTAATTCTTCATACCAGAAATCCTTATTCACAAGTACAGGTACCTGATTTTTTAAAAAGACACTTTGGAGCAAAAAGGGTAGATAATTTCTATTATTATTATTTTTAAAGATTTTATTTATTTATTTTTTAGAGGGGAAGGGAAGGAGAGAGGGAGAGAAACATCGATGCATGGTTGCCTCTCTCACGCCCCCTACTGGGGACCTGGCCTGAAACCCAGGCATGTGCCCTAGACTGGGAATCAAGCCCGTGACCTTTTTGTTCGCAGGCCGGCACTCAATCCACTGAGCCACACCAGCCAGGACATCTATTATCATTTTTTTATGAATCAATCAAAATTACACCTATTTTTATCAGATTGGCAAATATATAATAGATTTTTTGATGCGCTGCACATTTTTACTAATTCATTTATGTGCACTATGAGATGAAAAGGGTTGAAAATTGCAAAATTGCTACTCTAGAGGATCCTTCCAGAATTACTGCAACAAAAATGCACATTATGCTGCAAATGGTATAAATGATAAACATGTTACCCAGAACACTGGATCAACCATCCCCCCGCAACTTTGCCAGCAACACCGACATTGCTGAAAGTCTTGAGAGGAGGGCAGCCAAGAAGCCAGTTTTTCTTTCAAGGTAAAACTGCCCCTAGAAAGATATTGTAACCTAATGGTGTGTGTTCTATTCTTTTTGCAGGTGCGATTAGAGTGGCCAACAGACCTTGCAGTCAATCCCATGGACAATTCATTGTATGTCTTGGATAACAACATTGTGCTGCAAATTTCTGAGAACAGGCGTGTGCGGATCATTGCAGGGCGCCCCATTCACTGCCAGGTGCCGGGTATCGATCATTTCTTGGTCAGCAAGGTGGCAATTCACTCCACTCTGGAGTCGGCTAGGGCCATCAGCGTCTCCCACAGCGGACTGCTCTTCATAGCTGAAACAGATGAGAGGAAAGTAAACCGCATTCAGCAAGTTACCACCAATGGGGAGATCTCCATCATGGCTGGTGCCCCCACTGACTGTGATTGCAAAATTGATCCCAACTGTGACTGTTTTTCAGGTATGACCTTTTTAGCAATTCACTAGCTCCCCCTCTCTGTTTTCAAAAGAAAAGCATGCATCGAAAAAGTCAAAAGGAAAACAAGTTGTTGCCTGTGAACATTCATAGGAGCTAGTGGAGAAAGCAATGTGTTGGGAGTCAGATAGCCTAGCATCCGGTAATTGTTCTGCAACCGACTCACTGAGTGGCTCCAAGAAAGTCACAAAATCTTCCTCGTGACTCGTTTACTTCATCCATTAACTAGAGATATCATTTACCTTAATTACATCCTCTTGCTGGTTTGAGGATAAACTAGTGCACAAATTTTGATAACTCTAAGAAGTTAAGACCACTGTACAAATGTAGGATCATAATAGAATTTGTACTTTTGAGAAACAGAAACTAGGTAAAAGCTACATTTACTAATTTAGCTCAGGAAAAAATTATTTCCCCTAAATGACTGGTTTCCCTATTAACAACATGTGGTATTTGAAACCCAAAGGGACTAGGAACAGACTGCTCTGGGGACACATGGGCACAATTAAATCCCACAATGCAGTGTTCTCAGGACATTAGTCTGCTACATATATTGTTTTTTAAAAAATGCAAAACTTTCTCCATAACCAGCCCTGACTCTTGTGGCTCAATTGGTTGGGCAGTTCGAACTCCAGGTCAGGACACATGCAGGTTTGATCCCTAGTCAGGGCGCATGTGAGGGGCAACCAATTGATGGTTCTCTCTCACATCAATGTGTCCCTCCCTCTCTCTAAAAATAAATAAATGAAATCTTTAAAAAAACTTTCTCCATAACCATTAGTGCCCTTTTTTTTTCAGTTGAAATAGAAAAAAATGAAGAAAGAAAAGAGCCTTTTCCCCAAAACATGGAGTGGATATTCCAGATAGCAAACAGTCCTTGAAATGTCAATAGATGCATTTATTGCTGGGACATGAAAATGCCTCCATGCTGCCTGCAGCCCTATTAAACTTCCCATCCAGGCCCAAATGGTTCTCTTAACATTCGCTTTTACTTGGGCCACAGGAATCTAAAGTGAGCAACTTGGTCGATATGACTTTTGATCAATATTTCTGATGTTTTCGTGGACAACTAGTTTTATAGTCGTTTTTCTAATTAATATCTTACATTCAAGACAAATCTAATATTTAGTCCAGTTATCAAATTTGATGTTCTGAATCATTGTTGCGTTTACACACTGAGTGTAGTTTGACAATGTGACCATGGAAATTAACTGAAGAAAGATCCTCTAGGCACAGCAGGATTGGAAAATTCTGGGATAGATCCTACAAGCGTTGACAGGCATAAGTCTCATGGATTTCCAGGCAGATTTTGATGGCTGTTACTATTTGCTGTTTTTTATCTTGCAATATCTTGCAATACAATAGATACAGAACAGCAGGGTTGAAGATTTCACAAAATTGGTGTTACTGAGATAATTGCACCTTACTGTTTATCTTCACTGGTCCTGACTCAAGAATTTTGAATAATGGGTTTCAAATCTGTCCAGGAGGACATGCGGAGGATGTTGGCTCACTGATCGTTCCCTTTCAAATGATTCTTGATGCACACTGATCTCTGTGTACTGTTTATTCATATAAATGATCATGATGACAATTATTAAAATCAGGGTTTTCATCCCACAGGTGACGGTGGCTATGCCAAAGATGCAAAAATGAAAGCCCCTTCCTCCTTAGCGGTGTCGCCTGATGGTACCCTCTATGTGGCTGATCTTGGGAATGTTCGAATTCGAACTATTAGCAGGAACCAAGCCCACCTGAATGACATGAACCTTTATGAGATTGCTTCACCTGCTGATCAGGAACTCTACCAGTTCACCGTCAATGGAACCCACCTGCACACCTTGAACTTGATAACAAGGGACTATGTGTATAATTTCACCTACAATGCTGAAGGTGACTTGGGCGCGATTACCAGTAGCAATGGCAACTCAGTGCATATTCGCCGGGATGCAGGCGGGATGCCCCTTTGGCTTGTAGTGCCTGGTGGACAAGTATACTGGCTGACCATAAGCAGCAATGGAGTCCTGAAAAGAGTGTCAGCCCAAGGCTATAATCTGGCCCTGATGACCTACCCAGGAAACACAGGGCTTCTGGCCACCAAAAGTAATGAACATGGATGGACAACTGTTTATGAGTAAGTTTCTCATTCTTAACATAGGCTTTGTCAGGTATTTATTTGAAATCGTACTATAGTAGGAAAGCGGTTTAGTAATTGCTGGTTGTTATATGCTATTTTCTCCTAACAACCACAATAAAAAATAAAAAGTCAAGGAGAAAATGTTACCCAATTCCTAGGGTTTGGACCCATTTCTCCAGAGCAGTTTTGCAGAGCATAACAAAAACATAGACTGAATGAAGAATCAAATGCAGCATTGCAGGAGACAGGAATGATGTAGAAGTCCATATACTCAAGAAATTTACAGCATACCTCAGACAACAAAATAAATTTTATTTAAATAACAAAACTAGAAAATCGTTCCAAAGCAGCAAAGAAACAGTGCGGTTCTAAGTAGTATTTTTTAATCGCTATGGGGTTTAATGAATGAATAAATGAATGTGTGCTCAGCACAGGCCAGCCCAGCCCAGCTCAGTATAAGTTGCTGTGGGAGATAAGTGAGAGATTAGAATATAAGAAGTGGACCCTGGAAAGCAAGTGTGAAATGATGTGGGTCAAGTGCTGATAGGAAGGCCAGTACTTTGTTGGCTGCATCTCTGAAACATGGAGCCAAGTGCTCCTGTACAGGGTTGGGCCTCCCCCTTCCCCTGCACAAGTCAAAGGACCCGGCACATGTCAGCGTTCACAGACTGGATCTGTGATAACTTTGTTTAACAAGGCATTAACACAAGATGTGTCTGACAGCGAGCTACAAGGAGGTGTCATGACACGGAAATAGAGACCATTGTCCTTGCCTTTTAAAGCATGGACAACCTTGTTTGCAACTCAACACATTTAGAAAGCTAGTCCGCCCGCACTCAGCAAGCATCTTTCCCACAAAGGGAACTGCTGAATTTTTAACCAATTTCCTGAGTGAAGATCATCCAAGGATTCTGAAACTTTGGGTCTGAAATGGCATTAAAGTGAAGAATGTGAGAAGCGAAGATATTAAGTATGAGGAGTTCCAAGTGTGACTATTCTGTGAGGATATAGGGAATATGTCCAGTCCCAGGAAGGCCTCCTAAGGAAAGTGACAAAAAAATTGGCCTTCAAGTTTTGGCTCATTTCCCAAAGAAATGCCACTTATACAAAAAAGCTGGACAGCTATTTTAGTTTAACGTAGAAAAATGTATTCAGTTGTTTCTGTTGCAAGTCTTCCTGTATTTTTTGAAAATTTTCTCTTACATCTTAATAACAGTAATAACAGCCACTACTCACTGAAGCTTTACTATGTGCCAAGTACTGGGTGAGGCAATTTACATCAGAATATTATTTTTATGATCCCCAAAGTAACATCATGGGGTAGGTGCTGCCAGTACGCCTGTTTTACACATGACGAGACGGAGGCACAGAATAGTTAACTTGTCCTGATTCACACAGGTAGATGTCCAGCACTCAAAGCCCAATGGTCTGAGTCAAGAGCCCGCATTTTTAAATACCTTAAGAAAGATAAAGATTCTAGTGGGAATATCTCTTTAAAACATGTATGTGAGATCACACTACCACTGAAATTATACAAACTATCTTGAAAGCTAATGTTTGAATTCAGTCAACCAATGAGAAATGGCTTAAGTCTCAACTAGTTTTAAAAATAACCAGTTCAGTAGTTCGTTTATTTATTAGATCATCACATTATACACTTTAAAAGTTTTATTTATTTGTTTTTAGAGAGAGGGGAAGGGAGGGAGAAAGAGAGGGCTAGAAACATTGAAATGAAAGAGAAACATCGATCAACTGCCTCTGGTATGCACCCCATGGACTGAACCTGCAACCCAGGCATGTGCCCTGACCAGGAATCGAACCGGTGACCTTTTGCTTTGTGGGGTGACTCCCAACCAATTGAGCCACACCGATCAGGACGCATTATATACTTTAAATATATATAATTTTATTTGTCAATTATACCCCAATAGAGCTAGAGAAAAAGAAAACACAAAGTAATCCATGTCAGCATTCATTTATTTATTCAAGAAATATTTCCTAGGCACTTATTTGTGGCAGTCAGTGTGCTAGGGGTTGTGATACAGATGTGAACAAACCAGATAAAAATCTATACCTTCATAGATCTTACCTTATACTGGAGGGAGGCAAGTAAAATGTACAGAACTTCAGATGGGGAGGAAATCAAGCAAGATAAGGGAGATCAAGAATACAGGGCAGCCCTGACTGGAGCAGCTCAGTGGATTGAGTGCCAGCCTGCAAACCAAAGGGTCACCTGTTCAATTCCCAGTCAGGGCACATGCCTGGGTTGTGGGCCTGGTCCCCAGTTGGGGGCACGTGAGAGCAACCACACACTGATGTTTCTCTCCTTCTCTTTCTCCTTCCCTTCCTCTCTCTCTACAATAAATAAATAAATAAATAAATAAATAAATAATTAAATAAATAAATAAAAGAATATGGGGCAGAAGGGTTTTAGTTCAGGTTGGGTGTTCGGGGAAGGCCTCACTACTAGGAAGATGACATCGGAGTTCAGTAGTCTCCTTTATCCATGGTTTTGCTTTCCATGGTTTTTGTTACCTGTGGTGAACCACGGTCTGAAAATATTAAATGGAAAATTCCACAAATATTTTATAAATTTTAAGTTATGCACTGTTTTGAGTAGTGTGATGAAATCTTGTGCCCTCCCACTCCTTCCCACCCAGCACATAAATTATCCTTTTGTCCAGCAGATCCGTGCTATAGACACTCCTCACCATTAGTCAATTAGTAATGTTCTCCTTTGCCAGATCACCTGTCGAGATATCAGTATCTCAGTGGTCATGTTCGAGTCACCCTTATTTTACTTAATAATGGCCCCAAAGGACAACAGGAGAATGCTGCAACTCACCTGTGCCAAAAAGAAGCTGCGGAGTGCTTACTTCCTTTAGGTGAAAAAGCGATAGTTCTGCCCGGCTGGTGTAGCTCAGTGGGTTGAGCGCAGGCTGGGAACCAGAGGGTCCCGGTTCGATTCCCAGTCGGGGCACATGCCTGGGTTGCAGACCAGGTCCCCGGTGAGGACCATGTGAGAGGCAACCATACATTGCTGTTTCTCTCTTCCTTCTCTTCTCTCTGAAAATAAATAAATAAAATCTTAAAAAAAAATTAAAAAAAAAAGCAATAGTTCTCGAGTTAATAAGGAAAGGGGGGGGGAAACATGCTACAGTAAGAACAAATCTTGTAGCCATTAAATTGTGAACAAGGAGAAAGAAATTTGTGATCGTTTTTCAGTCACACCCCAAATTGCAAAAGTTACGGCCACAGTGTGTGATAGGTGCTTAGTTAAGATGGAAAAAACATTCAATTTGTGGGTGGGAAACATGAACAGAGAGAGACCACATTCGCAGAACTTTTATTACAGTATATTGTTATGTGTTCTATTTATTAGTAGTTATTGTTAATCTCTTCCCACGCCCAAATTATAAATGAAACTTTATCATAAATGTGTACAATGTATACAACAAAGCATAGTATATATAGGTCTCGGTACTGTCTGAGGTTTCAGGCATCCACTGGGATTCTTGGAATGTATCTCTTGTGGGTAAGGGGGGAACTACTATCCAGGGTGGGGTAAAAATAAGTTTACAGTTGTTTGTATGGAAAATCATACAATAATTCATAAATAGTAATACAAGAATAAACTGTGTGTTTCACGTACTCACAACTGTAAACCTACTTTTGCCCAAGCCTGTAGGGGTGAGGGAGTGAGCCGTATGGCTGTCTGGGGTGGGGGGAAGAGAGAGAACATTCCAGGCAGAGTGAGCAGCAAGTGCAAAGACCCTGCAGCAGGAACAAAGCTGATGTGTGCAAGGAGTAGTAAGGCGGCCACCGTGACTGGAGTAGAGTGAGTAAGAGTCATGGGGAGATGAAGTCCATGAAGTAACAAGGTTACTTCGTGTGGAGCTTTGAGTAAGAGGTGGAACCACTGGAGAGTTTTGACTAAAGGAGTGACATAATTTGACTTACATTTTTCAAGCATCGCTCTGTGTTGAAAACAGATTTTATGGTGGAAACAGAATACCTAATGTAGAGAGGGTTTGCAATAATTCAGGCGAAAGATGGTGACTTAGATCAGGGAGCGCGGGTAGTCAGATTTGTAAGATCCTGAATATATTTTGACAGTAGATCTGTCAGGACTTGATGACAGATTGAATGTGAGGTGTGGGAGAAAGAAGGGTCAGTAACTTCAAAGTTTTTTTGCCTTGAGCAACTCGATGTTGGACTTTCCATTGACTATACAAGGAGTACAGTATACCAGGTCCGTTTTGGATATGATCAGTTTGGTTAGACAGCCAAGTGAAAATATCAAGTAAGTGATTGGATACATGAGTCTGGACTTGAGGGCAGAGGCTGGAGATTTGAAATTTGGAGATCCAAATTTGGCATCCACCAGCATTTAGATTGCGTTAAAAGCCCTCAGATGTGATGAAATCTCCACAGAAATGACTGTAGACAAGGAGGAAAAGAGATCTATGACTGAACCTGGAGCACTCCCCATGTTTAGAGCTGAGGATATGAAAAGGAACAGCAAAGGATTCGGAAGGAAAATCCAGTGAAGTACAAGGAAAACCAGGAGAGTGGGATGTTCCAGAAACAAAGTCAAAGAGGAAGGAGTGATCAGCTGTGTCAAATACTCTCTGCTAAGTAAAGGAAGATGAGGACTGAGAATTGAACCATGTAGCAACATGGAAATTGTTGACCTTGAGAAGAGCAGGTGCTGTGGTGCGCTGAGGGGCCAAAACGTGAACAGAACAGGTTTAAGAGAGAATGGATACACAAATGTGTACAGCACTGTTATTCGTAACAGCAAAAAAATGTAAAGAACCCATGTCCATCCCATTATGACTAGACTAACAAAGTGGGGGTATGTCCAGACCATGGAATATTCATTTGTAAGAAGGAATGAAGTCCTGACACATGCTATAACATAGGTGACCCTCAGAAACAGTACGCTACATGAAAGAAGGCAGTCACAAAAGGATAAATATGGTATAGTTCCATTTATATGAAATGTTCAGAAAAGGCAAATTCACGGATGTGAGGAAAGAAGTGAATGGGGAATGAGTGGTAATGAGTACGGGGTTTGTTTTGGGGGTGATGGAAGTGTTCCAGAAGTGGCAGCGATGGTTGTACATATTGTAAATGCACTCAAAGCCACTAAGTTGTATACTTTAAAATGGTGACTGTTGTGGTATATGAATTGTACCTCAATTTTAGAAAGCGTGACTGGAAGGAGAGAGATTGGAGACAGTGAGTGAAGAACTCTTCTGAGGAAATTGGCTGTAAACAGGATCACGGAAATTAGAGCTGGAGAAATGGAGTAAACAGAAAGAGATTTTTTTTTTCTTTTATGAGAGAAATACACCCTGGCTGGTGTGGCTCAGTGGATTGAGCAGCGGCCTGTCAACCAAAAGGTCACTGGTTCACTTCCCAGTCAGGGCACATGCCTGGGTCACAGGCAATTGGGGGTATGAGAGAAGCAATTGATTGACATTTCTCTCTCACACTGATGTTTCTCTCCCTCTCTGTACCTATCTGTAAAAAACTCAAATCCTTTTAAAAAAAATGAGAAACACTATAGCCTGTTTGTATGCTGATGAAAACGGTGCCAGATAGAGAAGAGAATGTGGTGACATCAGCTTGCGTGCCCGATGCCCACTGGTGTACACTGATGCGTTGTGTGGCGAGCGAGACCCTTATGCTGAGTGCAGCCTAGGCCTGCTACCGGGACTTGGCTGCCAGTGGGTAAAAAAGTATCAACTAACTTCATTGTTGTTGAACAATCAATCTGGAGCCACTAACTGATGAGAAACAGAGGCATTCACATGGGGTAATCGTGGCATTTTACAGCCGCAAAGGGACGGTAGAGGTCATTTTACGTATCAGGAAACTGAGCGCCAGATTAGGGAAATAACTTGCCCATTCTCATCACTAGTTGGCTGAGTCTTGAGTCGGGTCTTTGAACTTCTAGTCCAGGGCTCTTCCCACTACTACTACGCTGCCTTCTAGAAAAAGGGGTGGGGGTTGGGATTACAACAGGGGCCATGGGAAGGCTGCGGGGCTACAAAATTTCCCTTCCAGTTGCAGGAAAAGAGGGGTGTGATACCACCATGAGACAGAAAGGAAGGCTGAGGATCCATTTCGTCCTTCTCCCACCTCCTTAACTCCAGCCAGCAGGACCTTTGAAACCCTCTTGACCAAATAGCACCTGTGCAGAGCAGAACATCTCTCTTCCTCCTGAAGCAATCCATTCTGGTGCTGAACAAGTCCCCCACAAAACACTGTCCCATCCCTTCTTACCTGCATACAGAGAAATGAGCAATTTCCAACCTACATAATGTAACAGATTCTTCCTTTGGTCTGCTCTGCACAAAATCTGACTTTCACTTTTATCATCAATGCCTCAGCCAGTGGTGAACAATCCTACACGTTTTTCTTTGTCCTTCTGAAGGTGGGTGACACAGAATGAGACCTACTATTCTTGTCAAGGTCACAGCTATGCTGATGTAGTGGAAGGTGGCCTTGCCCACTGCCACCATGCCCTCCAAAAAGGACTGGAGCATTTCTCTGTGGTGACAGGGAGGCTGCCTTCTGTGGCCAAACGGGACAAATGGTTTGCTAAGGTGGAAATAGAATGTCTGTTCTGAGATGAGACATGCAAAAAGAGAAACAGAAACAGAAGCAAAATTTGGCAGGACGGAGGGCTGCCGTGGAGAGGTAGCTAAGTCAGTAATTTATTGAACTTTCAATGATCTGCAGCAGCGGGGAGGAGAAATGACACAGGTGACCCTGAGCACTGGATAATCCACATGGGATTTGAAAATGCATCTTACGCAGTGGCAGGATGTGGGCTTGTATTGTACAGTGTGATGTTGTTTAAATAGTCCATTGATTTCCATAATTCCGTTTGACTTGGACCAGGATCAAAACTGCACCCCCCAAGTGTTAGTGCTTGATGCTCGACTGCCCCTAAATGTCCTGAGTGTCAGGGGAAAAGCTGACCACAAAGAAATGGCTAACAGGGAGGTGACTGCCAAGGCAGGAATGCTGACTGAATGAAGCAGGGGTTCTGGCCTAAGGGGCTGGCGGGCTTCTAATTGCAGTGACCCTGCCACAGTTGAGGTCTGAGGGAGGAGCCCAGACACTCACATGGCAGGCAAGCCTTCTTTGCCCACGAAGCTGCGGGAGTAGCCAGGATGCCCTTGCTTGTTTCCCAGAAAGTTCTATGGCCAAAGCTTCTGCCCTTGTAAACTGGAAAGGTCCCAGACTGAGGCCAACAGCGTTGGTTGTGGGTCCACACTGAGCTGATGGTTCCTCAGGCCTTTGCCCTTTGTGGGAGGCCTCCACTCAAAGGAGGAGATGGTGCATGTACCTTATCTGTTGATCTGTGATCTCCTGTTTTGGAAGTTTATTAGCATATCCCCCACTTCCATTTCACACACCCCCCAAAAAAACACCATTCACTGACAACTTGGAAAAACCCTCATAATAGCTCTTGGTGTATTCTAGACTGTTTTACAAATGCTCAGTTTTATGGAAGATGGCTAATGAGGGAATCTCCATCCTCCCCAATAAGATTTAAAAAGGATTGAGGGCCCTGGTCCGGTACCTCAGTTGGTTAGAGCATTGTCCCAATATGCCCAAGTTGTGAGTTCAATTCCCAGTCAGGGCACACACAAGAAGCAAACAATGAATGCATAAATAAGTGGAACAACAAATCAACCTCTCTCTTTCTCTCTCTCTCCCTCTCTGTTCCATCTCTCTGTCTAAAATCAATCAGTATATAAACAAAAGGGAGGATTGGGACAGGGGGTGAGGTAAATAAACCATGTAGAACTGGTTATGTAAATGAACAGTCAGTCCAAACACATCAAAATGCTTCCAGAGCTTTCTAGAATCTCAGGCTAGAGAGGGAACTAAGGCACCATGTGGTCCAGCCCCCTGCCTCCTGGTTCCATTAAGGAGGACAAACAGAATGGCCAACTGTTCCTTATAAACTCTGTCCAGAGACAGCCAACACCTTTGCACAGTCACCTGTCCCTCCTTGTGCTTTATGCCCTTGGTAAAGATCAAGAATGGGCAGACAGAACTGTTGCAAGTAATGCTGGGGAGACACACAGAGTGAACAGCAGGAAGAGAGGCTGCTGGAAAGGTTAGCGGTGCAGCACAGGACATCTGTGTAAGCTGAGCCGGCCTCTCAGCACGACCCTAAACAGCTCTGTCTGTTCTCTAACCACACTGACTCACACTCAGATCCACCCCATCCGCCCCTTTTCCACTAGCAGCCTCTTATTTCACTCATTCAACAAGGAAACAGCAGGAATCGTGTCTGTGCCAGCCACCGAGAATACAAAGATGAATGAAATAGTGTCCCCTTCCTCTAAAGATTTGAGAATTTACAGCCAAGTAAGGAAAACAAGCCCCAATGATGGACAATCACAATATATTTAATACAGGCAAAAAGCTCACCGTCTTCTCTTACACGGACTTGCTGAGGCCGCAGCCTCCCAACAGTCTTACTGCCTCATATCTCCCCTCTCAAGATCCACTGCCACCGAAACGCCACTTGAATCATACTGTTCTTCCCCTGAACATTTTTTGGGCCTCTCCATTACCTACTGACTACCTGCTTTCCTCCAGAGCCTGGTACTCCTATTCCAACGTGCCTCTCCAGCCTTATCTCCCACTTCTCTCCTGGGGGAACGCTGTGCTGCTGCAGCCCCACCCCTTCGGTGGGCATCCTGTCCCCTGGTGTGTTGTTCTGCGTGCCCCTGGAATGCCCACTCCCTTCCCCAATCTCTACCTAGCAAGGGATTGATCTCTACCGCCCTTCCAGGATTCAGATACCACACTTCCTTCCCCTCTTCCACTTAGCCCAGCTCCTTGTTTACAGAAGTGCATGGCAATATTCTGGCATTAGAGTGATTTACGTGCATATCTTATCTGCCCTACTATTTGAATTTCATTCAGCCCTGCATCCCCAGTACTTAACACAAGGCTGATATTTATTGAATGAAGGACAAATGAGGATAGAAAGGCATTATGGACTTGGACCTGAATCTTAGGAATGCCTATTAGGTTGCTCAGGTTTATGGCACAAGAGGGTAAAGAGGGTCTGTTTCCATTTTTTTAAATGAGTAATTCATTTTTCTTCCATAATCTTCAATATTTTCCTGAAAGCAAAAGTGGAGAAGCTTCTAGTTTTCACTCTGCATGCTTTAGCTCTGGCTTAAATTGTCCTCAAGGAAAAGGACAGGCTATCCCTTATGAGAAAATATCAGACCCAATATACTTTTCAGAATGGATAAATATTATCTCTCCAACTAAACTATATGCTCCTCAAGGATAAGAATGAGTTCTGAATTTCCTTTACAATGTTTCTGCTTCATAGCGATGTGTATGTGCATGCACACAGTGGAACTCTGTGAAATTAGGACGGGAAGGGGCACTTTGATGGCAAATCTCTTACGAAACCCACTTCTGATACCTATGAAGGCCACGGTCATTGCCTGATGGCACAATTCACCAGCCAGACTTTCCACACCTGGTTAAGCGAGCGCTACTCCCTACCTGGGAGGAGGAAGAGGTTGCTAGCATGTTGTGACCTGAGGGGATCAGTTGCAGCATATTGGCTTGTACTCTCGGCACCAAAAGATACAGGCACCAAAGGGAAACGCACGGCATAAGAGATTTTGATTAAACTTGTTTCTGTGACATTCGATCTGGAAACATGCCGTCCTCTGTAATGGAGGAAAAGAACACTCCAGCAAGCCATGGGAAATCAAAGCCTCCCTTTGTTGCTGTGACTGTGAGTAGCCGTATTGGGGTACGTGAGTGTGTTGAGGAGTAGTAGAGTGCTTTGGGGTTTTCGTTTGTTTGTTTCCTTCAGTCTTTTACAAAAAAATCCTCACCTGAGGATATGTTTATTGATTTTTAGAGAGAGCAATGTGGAGGAGGGGAGAGAGAAACATCAATGTGAGAAATATCTATTGGTTGCCAACTGGGCACTGAATTGCAACCTAGGTATGTGCCCTGACTGGGAATTGAACCTGAAACCTTCTGGTGTACAGGACAACATTACAAGCAACTGAGCTACCCAGCTAAGGCTTTCCTTCAGTTTTATTGCGATATAATGGACATGCCATACTACATAATTTTCACGGGTACAGCATTACATGACTTATATATGTTGCAAAATGACCATCACAATAAGTTTGGTTAACGTTCATCATGTCATAGAGATACAAAAAAAGAAAAGAAACAATGGTTGTCTTTCTTACGATGAGAACTTCTGGGACTTGCTCTCTTACCAACTTTCACGTACATGCCATACACAGTGTTAACTATTGTCATCGCGGTGTGCGTTACCTCCCGAGACTTATTTATCTTATAACCATAATTTCGTGCCTGCTCACCACCTTCCTCCAACTCCCCCATCCCCAGCCCCCACCTCTGGTGACCACAAATCTGATCTCTTTCTCTGAGTTCAGCATGTGCAGGCTTTTTGGTTTAGGTTTTTGGGGGTTTTTTTTACATTCCACCTCGAAGTGAAATCATACAGTATTTGTCTTTTTCTGTCTGACTTATTTCAGTTGGCATAATACCCTCAAGGTAGAGTGCTTTGTTTGTGATAGAGTTAAAGTCAAATGTGCATTTTCAAATAAGGATGCCTATTCAGCCACAAAAACAAAATCAGGCGATATAAGTTCCCAGCTCCCCAGTGACTGGGCAAGACTGTGGAAAATTCTACCTGATCCTCATACCATTGCCTCCCTTCCCAGAAAAGGACCAGGCAGCAGCCTCAGACCTAGTTCTATCCAGGTAATTACAGTTTTACCTGGGAGTATTTAGCTTTCCTTTCAAAACATACTCCTTTCAATTTGGGGAGTGGGAATGGGAACAGAATATATAGGAACGTGGCAGTGCTGCTGAGAATAAACTTTAAAACATGTACCATATTTTGCTGTGTATAATGCACACTTTTTGCCCAAATTTTGGAGGGAAAATGCACATTATGCATGGGTATAATGATTACATACCGTGGGTATAATAATGGTATAAGAATCCCTTGTATAATGTGCACAGGAAATGTGGATGAGCATTATACATGGCAAAATATGGTACTCTTGACCGGACGAGTGTGGCTCAGTTGGTTGAGCGTCTCCTTGCAAAGTGAAAGGTTTGATTCTCAGTCAGGGCACATGCCTGGGTTGCCGGCTGAGTCCCCTGGTTGGGGCGCATGCAAGAGATAACCAATTGATGATTCTCTCTCACATCAATGTTTCTCTCCCTCTCTTTGTCCCTCCCTTCCCCTCTCTCTAAAAATAAGTAAATAAAATATTTTTTAAATGTATAATTTCAGACGAAGAGCACCTATGATTGAGCTTAAAAGGTTTTGGAGACAGGGAGTAAGAAACTGGATTCATCCACAGGCCACTGCTGTTTGTTGTGATTTTGAACCCTCGTACCTCTGCTCACGGATGATTCAGTTGGCCTCTGATCTCAGTCATCTTTCCCTGAGCAGTGACCCTTACCTTTAGATAAAATCTCACTTTAAAACAGGGGGCTGCGTGGGAAAGAAGGAAACTGTCCCCAGCTGCAAAGCCCAGTGGGAACCTACATGCATAGTATCTTAGGAAACTTCCTGCTGAAATGATGAAGAGCGACCTTGCCGAAGGTGAGGAAACACCTTAGAAATCAGCAAAAGGACACCAGAGGCGCTGATGCTGGTTGTGCAAGACAGGAACTGCCTGCCAATCCCGGCGGTGGGGCCGCGGTCTCCACTGTGGCACAGGCGCGCAGCAGCTCCCTCTGGGGAAAAGTAGCTTGGTAGCTTGGCAGAATCAAGGGTGGACATCATTTTCTTCTCCTAGAAGGAAGACAAGGTTTGGCTGTGTGAGGTGTTCAAGCCGTAACATGTCCCCTTCTCATTGGGGGCCTGCTTCTTATAGCCTCAGAGCCCCAGAGCAGCGAGGGGGAAACAGGCTGAGCAGGCAGGAGGATTTAGCCATTAACCCCAGGCACAAGCAGCACCTTTCGGCCTTTCCTTGATAATGAGGCCTTAGCTGTATAGTAGCAAAATGCCAACGACGCATTTTGTCTGAGATCCAGTTAAACGAAGGGTGCGTCCAATTAAATAACTAGGGCTTGGCAAGTCTATGATGTCAAGTGTCCTATTTGCTTACTTGTATTTGCATTCATGACTGTTTTAACTAATAGCATGTGTGTGCTCACATATCTGTGCGCGTGTCCACACAGAACTCAACTTCAGGGGGGCAGCATTGTGTGTGGCCTCAAGTTCAGGTCTGTCCAATAAAATAGGGTCCAGCCCCTTTTCCCAAACCTACCAAAAACTAATTTGAGCGACTATCTAGGCTGAGCTCTTGAAAACCGGGTGGATTAACACCAGATCACTGTATCCTTTTGCATAATTGTTGGGGGAGAAGGTAGCAGAGCCAGACTCCACCATTGTATTGTATCCAGGCTGTATCCCGTTCAGTTTTGGTGAAAAGAATATAATTGTTTAACATTTTAGAAGCAAATAAAAGTGCTTAAATATTTTGTAATTTGCAGCTTGAAAAGAAAACAGTAATGGGTTTCCAAGTACATGTCTTTACTTTTAATGAAGTGTTTATTTTTCATGGTTCCATTGGCAATAAAAGAACAGCTCCACATCACAAGCCTTCAGGGAAACAGTTTTCATTTGGAGGGCAGTGAGATTGCCAATAATTCTGATCATTTTTTTAAAAAAGTAAACTCACTCGACTATATTTCTAGATATAGGTTATTGCCTATTATCCCAGGTAATTATTTTTTTTCTCCTACCCATATAAGCAAATTACAACACATTATGAGCTATACTCTAAAAAGATAAAAAAATTAAGTGACACTGAGATCAAGGGGCTACAGAATGTTCTAATGAACATGCTTCCATTATCTTCTGTGCGTGTTCATTTTGTTGCAAGAATGATTCATTCATTTCAAATTTGGCAACTTAAACGGCAGCAGATATAATTTTCCAATCACAATGCAAAGTCAGTTTACTAGCCTTCTCCAGCTTGGGGCCCCGCAACGGTGCCTCTGTTTCCTTTGCCAACAGCACCCTCTGCTGGGCTCTGTCATCCATTGCACCTAATGGGATCGACCCAAATTGCAAAAGAGAGGCTGCCCTGCAACATTGAACACAGCAGGACATGATTCATAAATCAGGTTTCCACCCTGGTAATTCATTACCAGATTTTTTTTTTCTGTTAAACAGCACAGCTCAAGAAAGTCATCAAGAATTCAGAAGCTGCAAAAAAAATACCTTCGTTTGATTAATCATCTCTCTGACCTTTTTCTTCTTATTGAACAAGGTTAATAATACTTGTTATCACTCAAACTTAAACTGCATTAGCTGCCGAGCAGTTTTTTTATTTTGCAAAGGGCTGTTATCACTGCCCAGAGGTTTCAAAGTTGACATTCGTTCCATTCCTCAGGTATGACCCAGAGGGACATCTGACCAATGCAACATTTCCCACTGGAGAGGTCAGCAGCTTCCACAGTGACCTGGAGAAGCTGACGAAAGTGGAGCTCCATACTTCCAATCGTGAAAATGCGCTCATGACAACCAACTTGACAGCCACAAGTACCATATATGTTTTAAAACAAGGTAAGACTATTTCTAACTTCCCCTGACTATAGTAGCACCTATCTTAACTTCTACCTTCAAACCTCTGCACAGCCTTTATGAGTAGAATTCACTTCTGTCTCAGGAGATGGCTTCTTCTCCCTATTTTTCAGCTCTGGAGGCTGAAATTCAGACAAAGCCACCCCTTTCACAAGTTCACAAAGCAACCTTGAGGCACATCTCTGTGGGAGTCATGAGATTACATCCCTGCCAAATCCTCTTCTCCATGAAGTCATTTCCCAGCACCCAACTGTGTGTAAAGCTCTTTTAGGCGCTGAAGGAGCTATGGCACAGAAATGGAGTCTGCACCCCTTCTGAGATTAACATTCACGATCCGTCCTGACACGGGGGAATAAAAAGGATGAATTAGGATATACATCGAGCAAGAATTATAAGTGAAATGAGAGCATTAAAAGCCCATTCTATTCAAAGAGAGGAAAGTAAGAGAGAACTGAAATGTGAATGCGAGAGAGGGACCCAAGGAGGAGAGAAGAGAAGGAAGGAAGTTGGACTTGGAAAGAATGTCTGGGAAGCTAAAGTGGAAGTGAATACACAGAAACTATTTCTCTCTGTCCAGTCTTTAAGGACTCACTCTGTTGCTAGCTTGTGGGACCAGACACAGAACTGCCCCACATTCACATCCACTTGGAAAGGATCAGTGGCAACCTCTGTCAGTGTTACTGTTTTGTCAGGTACAGCAACTGTGCTGGTGTCCCGAGGCAGTAAGGATGCTAAATTGAACTTGATACACTTCTCATGCCAGCTAGCTCCCAGCATATCCGACAGAGGAGGCCAATCCAACAAGTCAGAAAGGGAGTTTGTGAAGGAATTCTTTAAAAACGAGAGAGGAGAGAAATCAAAAACAGCCTGCGGTATTAGACAGGAGCCTTTTATCCAAAGAACAAGCTACCCCAGCTGTGAAAATAACAAGACCCAAAAGGACAGAGGGCGCGTCTGCCTGTCAGACTGTTGTCTCGCCCAGAAGGCAGTCGGGTCCGCAGTGCCCCACCTGCTCCTCTCTTCCCAAACCTGCCTCCTAAAGCTAAACTTGTCTCTCCTCTGCTTCCTGCACTTCCCTTCCTTTTCCTTCCTTTCCCTTCTTCCTCCTTTGCTCCTCTGTCTACAGAAAATACACAAAGCACCTATCGGGTGAGTCCAGACGGCTCCCTGCGCGTCACCTTTGCCAGCGGGATGGAGATCAGCCTCAGCTCGGAGCCCCACATCCTGTCCGGGGCGGTGAACCCCACCCTGGGCAGATGCAACATCTCGCTCCCCGGGGAGCACAACGCAAACCTCATTGAGTGGCGGCAGCGGAAGGAGCAAAACAAAGGCAACATTTCAGCTTTTGAAAGGAGACTGAGGGTAAGACTTGACCTTATGCAACATAGAGAATTTTTGTTTCATGTTCGAAAACTGCAGAGCCTCCCTGATCTGAAGTCCCATTTCTCTAAAGCTTTGCTAGGTGACTGACTAGCTAATATGATATACTCATTCAAGAGGGGGTGCTAATAGCTGATAATGGTTCAGGATTCTTAAATGAACATTCTAATAGGAGCTTTCTTTGTCATTAGCCAGCTAAAGTGCTCTAATAGTACCAATTTCAGGCAGCAATAAAGTCTGTGTAGAGAAACGAGTTCCATGAGGAAGCTCTCCAGAATCCCTCACGGCCTGCCCCAGACATGGTTGTGGGGTCCATCAGGTTGACCCAGGTTCCTGTTTTTGTGCAGTTTGTACTTTATTTGGAAAGACCAGACAGGTACACACAGAAGATAAAAGAAAAAGTCGCTGAATGAGATCATTGCCATGAATACATACACATGAAAGGCCAGAGGGGCAAGGGACTAATGAGGTCGGGTAAGTGGCGCTCAAAGAGAGCTCGCTGCCTGGGGGCAGTTAATGATCTGGGAGTTTCCGGGCCCTTACCAAGTACAGTTCTCTGTTCACCTGAGCGCTCTCGGTCCATATTGCCTTTCTGCAGAGCACAAAGCCTGCAAACACCACCGAGCTCTATCTGCCTGTCCCTTCTTACACATAAAACAGTGTTAGGAGAATGTGAGCAACTTTCCAAATCCAGTAACATTCAATATCAGCCCCAAAGCAACCGGCAGCCTGAGGGAAACGATCAGTCAGTACCAGGGCCAGGCCTGCTCCGAGCACCTGTGTTGTGCCTGGGATATGCAGAATGCTCGTGTGTTGTTCACTCACGGGAAACATTTGCTCAGAGTGAGAACCTGGGAACCTTTAGACTGTGCAAATGCAACAGTAAAGAACCACCCGACTCCAGTGAGAAGCAATCAAACCAGTCTCACAGCTTGATATGGACAAAACAATCTCTAACAGCGCTCACTTGTCAATCAGCTCTGTTGGTGACGCCAAGACACACATGGGAGTGGGTGTTTTTTTGAACAGCCACTGAGGTCACCTACACACACAAGTCAGTTTGTATGTTTTGATTCTATTGACCAATGTCTAGCAGAACATTTACCAGATATACCACCTATTTGAGAAGTGAAACCAGTCCAAATACTCAAACTTCTCTGTGTGGGTAGCAGGGACCGTTCCTATCAGGTCCCTTCGTAGAACCCTGGATGGGGAAGTTAGATGACTGGGCCTTGCTACCCAGTTTTACAGCTGACCTAAGAAATGCTTTTGTTTCCTTCCCCTGCGAGATGAAAATGGGGTGCTAGAGAAAAGGAAGAGGTATCTACACATGGCTTATCTACCGCCCGGATTCAAAATAGAAAAATTATATTGAATAAGTCATTTCTTAGTGCCTCCCCCAGCTTGTAGCCTGGATAAAACATTGTGAACCAAATCACACACAGAGTGACTGGCATTCTCCATTCTTTAGCATAATGCACCCTTTACTACATAACTTTGGGATTTTCCACTTTCTAAGATAACCGACCCTGTCTCGCCCCTGCGTGTGTATGGGTCATGGAGGGAGACTAGAAACTATCACTTACACCTCATATCCCAAATTTTTCTTACTGTCGAGACTCAAATACTCATAAAACATTTGGGAGCTCTTTACTGTTAAGGAGTAGAGTGAGGTGTTATTAAGTTAATACTATTTATAGGTGACCCATTTCCCATCCAGTGGTGGAGTTGAGCACATTTGTGGAATTGCATATAAGGGCAACACATTCAGGACCTTCTTTCTGTGGCCGCTAGGGTGCTTCCGGAGGTCCTGCAAGTGGAGAATGGAGCTTCCTCTTGACTAAGGGGAGCTACTGTGCCTGTCCCTAGAAATTTCACAACAGGAACAATCCTGTTTAGTGCCTTAGAGTCAACAAAATTCTTTCAGAGCCAAGAGTTTATGTGATAACCACAACCATCCATGGTCGTTATTCCCAGTTTACAGATACAGAGACTAAGGCCCAGAGAGGTTAAGTGATTTGACCAAAGGCAAACAGCTAGTAAGAGTCAGAGCCAGCAGTAAAATGCGGGTCTTTGCGTAGTACAGCACTCTTTCTACTACATCATGCTTTGCTGCCTTGCTCCTTAAAATAATGAATCTACAAATCATAGCCCTACTTGGTGGAGCCACGTTGGCAGGACCCAAATCTTCATTTTAATCCCGACGACATGAGACAAGTAATTGACTCTAATGTACTGGCGAGTGTGGCTGGTGCGGGACGACTGGCTGGCCTCCAGGCAGAGAAAGTGCAAAGGAAACAAGGTGAGGGAAGCGGTTTCTCTGTGTCATTCTTACCCGCTCTCCCCATCCTCAGGCGTCTGTGTGTATCCTGCTGCCTCTGTTTCCCAGGTTAGGCAGATCAGATCTAGTAGAGTTGAATATGTGCCCCAAAGATAGGTGTGGATCCAATTTCAACAAGGCAAAATTTCCTTCCCTACTGACTTTATTGTTGCAGACGTGGCGCGCCTTCACTTTTGGTAGCTCTCAGGGGGCCAGCTGATGACACATGAGGTGTAACTTTCTTCTGGGCCAAATACGCAGTGACTCATTGTAACCATACATGTAAAAAATAAGCCTCTCTAATGCTCTCAAGTACCTTGAGAGCTTGGACTGAGCCTTTCCCTTCTCCTGGTGGAGCTGCCTTTCAGAGTGAGGGCGTGTCAGGGTGCCAGAGCTCTTGAGACAGAATACTAGATTCAGGTAGTCACCGAGCATGGAAACCCCTACTGCGCTGGGGGAAATAGGCTCCAGTTTGAAAAACCACACAGTTGTGTGACTGTAATTTGCAAATGTGCTTGGACAGCAGGTCATAAAGCACTAATTGTTCAGGCACAAAATGATAGGTTCACTGAAAGGCTCACTTGGTAAAATGATGGACATCAAACGTTCCGGACAGCTCCCTAGCACATCAGATGTTCACCTGGAAAGAAAAACATCAGAAAAGGATAGATCTCTCTTGGAGATAAAGCAACAAGAGTTGCTTTTCTCCAGTGATTGGTCGTTCCTTTTTTCATACAAAATCAGGGTCCCCTTCAAGGTGAAGGAAGAAAACTGCTGGGAACTGTGATATCCTCCTCAGCTCGAGCAGGGAAAAGGGATTTTCTACCTCTGGGCCATCCTGCACCAGCTCCATTAAGTGAAATAAATCATATTAACATCCTGAAATTTCATTTATTTCAAAAATCCATTTTCCCCAACCCGAATTGTATTTGAATCATCTTCCTTGCAAAGCACTTTTACATCCAGTCCATGCATTTCCTCATCTGCTGCATCAATCTGTCCTCATAAATACATTTCCCTGGACAATCGGGAAATTAGAATGCAGGTAACAATAGAAGTAGTTGTAAAAGAATTGGACATTCACCAAAAACAAACTGGTTTAGGAACTATACCCAGATTGCACTTTGCCGTGTCAGGGGATAATGATGCTGTTGTGTGAGACTTATCCAGAACTGGATCTCAGAGCTCGGTACAAGATTTTGCAGACTGAGATGTGAGGTTATAGAAAAACTCAAGAACTGCAGAAACATACATATGTATATATCCATGAAATTTAAGCAAAGACCAATCTTAAACCCTCACAGTTGACTTTTTTACCTGTTTACAGATAACTGAGAATGGGGTGAATTGGCTTTTTAATGCAACCTGTGAATGCTCACAGGGGATCAGAGCTGTGGAAGGGGCAACAAGCCTCGTCGAAACACAGGGTCTCGGGCTGACAAACGATGGGGAATCTGGGAGGTAGCCAACAGGATTCCAGCATCTCCTTCCATTCTCAGAAAATGCCTTTAATGTGCCAGGGCATTTCTGCTCCACTCTGAAAGATTCCCCTGTGTCTACTCTTTCTGAAAGAACCCCAAATAATCCTCGTGCCAAAGAGACATTATTTGGGGAATGGCAAGTTCTACTCCCCTTCAGAGGAATGAGTCAGATTATGAGGAAGGAAAGGTATGCCCATAATCTGGAAAATGAGGGCTATGGGCTGTGCAATCCTTATTGTCAGCAGTTTTATTGCCATTCATCACAATTACAGCAGCTAACCTCCACAGAGTTCTTACTATGCATATTGTGTCAGAGAGCGGGAGAACCCTTCCCCTCCACCCTTCTTACATTCTTATGGCTGGACTCAGAGTCAAATTGACACAAAACCAGATTAACGGGAAAAAACAACAATTTAATAGGCCAAACCCAGACACATGTCAGTGGTTGCCTATAGATCAACCTTATACGTGTATTAATATCTTTACCCTACTAACCGAATGAGTCTCAAATTGGAAGTCCTGAAAGGACATTCTCTTAAGCAATTAAAGCACGAACTCCTAGGAAAGAGCAAGTAAAGGCTCAGAAGGGAGGCAAAGGACACTTTTCTTTAGAGCTTCACCCTGTACCGACACTTCACAGGCACTTTGATTTCTGCTGGCAACACAATCCGTGATCCCCAGGGCATCCTCTTCCTTCTTTCCTTTCTGGTCTAAGTACGAACAAAAAGCAAGCCCTTCTTACTTCTCCTTAGCAGAGCTGAAAAAACCTAAAGGAAACCAGAAGATATATTAAAGCACAGCTACTTTTTCTCCTGTAAAAAAAAATGATCAAGTCCAGCTTTCTTACCCCAATGTACAGCTCGTTATTCGCCAAACTCAAAAGTCTTGTTCAATGTGCACCCTGTCCAAAGAGACCTTTTCCAGCTTGGGGCTATTCCCAAATTTCAACCCTTTCTTTGCCCCCCTCTTTTTCAGGGTAAGGATTGGTGTAAACTGTCTGGAGTAAGAGTGGAAATAAGGACGGATGGCCCACACTTAGGTCCAGGGCTGTTAGTGTCTTTCAGGCAAAGAAGCGCTTGTGTGAACGTGGAGCTTTCTTAGCCTTGCTCATGACCCCAGCCTAATTCTGATTCCTGCCATAGAGGCTGGAGGCACATCAGCACTCAGAGAGGAGGGTGGAGCAGCTCACCTGGAAGAGCCTCCTCCTTGCCGGTCTTCTCGCGTGGGCTTTCCACGAGAGACTCAGCTGGGCGAGGGGCGGGGGGATCCTGTGGCGTCTTCAGTTCCTTCATGCCCTTTCAGCCGTTTGCCAAATTTTACATGACTTTTCCAAACCTCACTTTGAAGCTAGTGTTTCAGCAGCATCTGCATGTCAGAGTGCATTCTCCAGAAAGAAGCATGGTTAGAGAAGTCTTGACAGGTGGAGTAAGAACATCAGGCAGAGATTCCCTCTGCTTTGGAGTGGATTTTGAACAGTGATCCCTGCCTGTGTGGCTGCAGTGACTTTATTAAGAAATGTGTTCTTGAGCTGTAAACTTAATCTATCAGACAAATAAAACCACAAATTTAGTTCACCTGGAAATCACTTGTTACTTTGGCTCTTTAACTATCATTATAACATAAATTGTAACCATTACAACAGTCGCTGGGAGTACATGGATATTTTACAGCTATTGTAAATGAACGGCATTACAGTTGCAGATATGTGGCTATAAAACCACAGGAAAGATAGTTGAAGAAAGAACACCTGGTTTCATATAGGTTTCCAAGCCCTGCATATCAAAAGACAGAAAATATGTGCTTATCACCTTTTCAGTGATAACAGCGGGTTGCTGTGTATTTATGCCTTATAAACACTGGGCATTGGCTACAGACGGTTTAAAGGGTCATGATTCCCAATTGGTGGCTCTGTGCCTTGAATTAAACTCACCCCTGAGACTAACAGCACTTCCTCCCAAATAATTTGAGTATCTAATCACTAGTCTTCTGGATAAAACTCATGGCATGGAACATTTGCTAGGCTCTATTTTTGCAGAAGCTCAAAATTAAGAGCAACTATAATTAGCCCCAGCTGGTTGCTGAAGAAACCGCAACCAAAAGAGGTTTTAAAAAGCGAAGTGCCACACCCTAATAGAAAACTGAGCAAACGACGCAAGCAGACAATTCATAGAAGACATCCAGGTGACCAATACACTAGAAAGGGTTCGGCCTCACTAGTAACCAAATAAATGCAAATTTAAACCACAGTAACATGCCCTTTTCCCCGCTCTCATACTGGGAAAAGTTTACTAACCACGATAATACGTGATGCTGGTAAGGACGGAATGAGATTGATCCCCTCAAGGTTTCGTGTTTGGGTTTCTGGGCCCCCTTGAGAATTTATTTTAAATGGTCACATATGTGCTTACATGCATTTTTCTGGGGACATGGCGCATGGCTTTCAGATATTCAGAGGAATCCTTGACCATAAAAAGGAACATAAAGCTTAGTTGAATAGCTAGTGAATCGGTTCAGTCCGACTATGATTAATGTAGTCAGACCCTCACGTTCGGGTTTCCCTCACCTCATTAACCCGATAATTCACACTCTGTGTGGAATCATGTTGACAATTCCTATACTTATAAACCTACTACACCAAGCTATAATCACCTTGGAATGTGACACATGAGCCCATTCAAAAGCCTAACTAAAATTAGGAAAGTAATCATTATATTCTAAACGTAACAATTACCTGCTCGGACCGGTGTGGCTCATTTGGATGAGTGTCATCCTGCAAAGCACAAGATTGCCGGTCACAGCACATGCCTTCATTGCAGACCAGGTCCGCAGTTGGGGGCGTTCGAGGGGCAACCAATCGATGTTTCTCTCCCTCTCTTTCTCCCTCCCTTCCCGTCTCTAAACATAAATAAAATCTTTAAAACTAATAATTACTAATACTATTTTTACACTTCACTAGGTACATGTACACGTAATCTCATTTCATTCTTAGCACAACTCCGTGGTGTAAAGTGGTCATGTCACTCCATTTCACAGATAAAGAAACTGACGCCGTGATAGAAGACATGGCTGGTGCACAGGCAAACAGCCAAGTAAACGTCTCCTGAGCCCGGGCCACTGCTGTTTACACTTCTGAAACTGTCTTCTTTTTCATTCTTGCTTGGTTCCTTGCCTTGGACACCTTCCACCCAAATTAAAAACTCCAACCCCTGACAGCTGAGTGAATGGTGACTTTGTATCATTTTTGCAACTTCTTGTGATTCCGACTCTTTCAAAATAAAAAGTTAAAATAAAACACAACACAAAACTCACTAAAACTGATACTGAAATAAACTAAAATAAATAAAATCAGTTTTAAAAGCCCTCCCCTTGGCTTTCCACCCACCCTTCCTTCAAAGCTCCCCGCTTCCACAGAGCCGCCTTCAGCTCTGCTGTGATCAGCTAGCCGTAGCAGAAGTGACTAGTGGGACTGCCAAACATTGATGCTTCAAGCTGAAGAGTACAAAAAATCAGGTCAGTTGTCCAGTTGCTTTGAAAAGCCAGTGAAAGTTACCTTCTCGCCAATTTTGAAAGTTTTTATTTTACTGTGTTATTTAGTTGTTTGGTCATCTTTTATGGGCCCAGCTGAATTTCCTAAGATTCAGGCACCACTGAGCACTGTCCTTCATGGAATCCACCTGAGACCCCTTGTATCAGGCTCTCTCTAGGACAACTTTGTGGCTGTGAGCAAGCTGAGAACCAGAACCAAGCCAAACTCTAAATTCCATGCTTTAACCTCATTTAGGGGCACCGCCCTTGCCAATACTGGGGGGGGGGGGGCGGGCAGCGTACAAACACCTACCACATTTACTTGCTGGCCTCTGTGAAAGTATCGCTGAGTGGGGTTCCGCCACTAGGGGGCAACCTGAATTCTCCTGTAATACAACTCTAAGCCCAGGTGAACAAGAAAACCTGAGAAGGGGATCTGTGTAAATAGATGGGACTCAATATATTCCTTCTTTCTGATTTCTAATCTCGTAAATAATTCACCCTTACATGTTCTAGTCACTTCACTGACAAAGAGGGAGCGGGAAGTCCGGCTCCTTAGGAGGCATCTGACTCACATAAATAAGATGACATAACTATCGAAAAGTATGTCAGTACCTTTGAGGCTTGAGTTGGGAGAAAACAATCAGCAACATTATATGGAGGATCTAGCGTGTGCCAAGAGTTAAGATGTAGTTCACCCCTGCAGGATTGCACAGTCTGGTGGGGGA